>CAUYQV010068670.1:0-22837 GCA_963574575.1 Galagoides demidoff | reverse complement strand
TTGCCTACAAGATTTAATAAATCATATTTTAAGCATCCTGTATACATTACTTCAGTGCAAATTTGGGAGTGCATAGGACCGTGCTGATTTTAGTTCAGTTCCAAAATCTTATTGCTGTGGAAGAAGCTGGGTTTGGGAGTTTGCTAGCCAGATCAATGTCATTTTAAAACAGCCCGTTGGGGAAGCTATGCTTTTAGCCTATGATTTTTATTTTATTTAAACTCTTCTGGGGTTGCCTTCAGAATGTATTTGCAGACCTCACAAATCCAAACCAGGTTTTACACCCAAACAGTGTTGCCCAGATGGACCTCCTGCACTATTCAGAGAATAAACTTTAAGTTTATCCACAAAGCAATACTCCAAACAAAGGAAAAAGATTTGCCACCTTTCAGGATAGTCAAAGGATAAACTTTGGGTTCAGGAAAGTTTCCATAACTTTCTTGGCAGTGACACCATTAACTGCACCCTGAGATGCCCTTGAAGGTAACTACTCTTATCTGGATATAAATGCTTCACATCAGCTTCTTTTAAAACCAAGCTTTACAATTTTATAATTAGTAAAATACTTTTGTAGCACAAGCTAATGAGATCATCAGTGTTTTTTACAGCTCATAAATTCAACTGGTGACAAAATGCTACTGGAATTTGCTTTGGGGCAGATAACCTCTCAGATTAATCAGACCAACAGACAACGACAAAGAAAATTTTCAATAATAACCTGAGTGTGTATTGGCATTGTAAGAAATGAATCCTAGCCTGGACTTTCGATTTAGGCCCCTATGCTGGCTTTGTGACCCAGAGTCAGACCCCACTCTCTGACTGATTGCCTCAAGGATTTCTTTTTTCATTTGTTGTTTCTTAGTTGATTCCTGTGTACACCACTGAGGAACCGAAATCCTGCAACACAAGTTGGCTTTAATAAATTTTTATGGGGAAAATTATTGTCACTGTGGCTGAAATAATCCTCACTCGTAGTTTAATTTACTCCTAGCAATAACTGTAAGTACAGCAGAATCTCTGTAAGTTGACCACCCATGGCACTATCACAAATTGCTCAACATACAGAGGTGGTCAACATAAAGAACTAGGTCTACCGTACTGATACATACAGGTATACGGGTGGTGCATGTCCAGTCTATGAAAATATGAAAATCAGGTCAACTTAAGAGGTAGACGGTGTAGGGAGGTGGTCAGCTAGGGAGGTTCTACTGTACTTGTTTGGAATCCCTATTATAACCAGACTATTTTCTGGTGCTTAGAATAGATGTTTAAAGCAGTTGTTTGAATAAATAAGTAAAAAGCAAGTAAGAACACTGTAAAACAAATTGTTAGGCCAGGCTCAGTGGCTCACATCTGTAATCCTAGCACCTGGCTCAGGCCTAGGCGGGTGGATTGCCTGGGCTCATGACTTTGGAGACTAGCCTGAGCAAGAGTGAGACCAAGGTGATCCAGCTGACCTTCCTTGCTCTAAAAATAGCCAGGCATTGTGGTGGACACCTGTAGTCCCAGCTACTTGGGAGACTGAGGCAAGAGAATCACTTGAGCCCAACGGTTTGAGGTTACTGTGAGCTATGATGCCACAGCACTCTACGGGCAAGTGAGACTCTGTCTCAAAAAAAAAAATTATTTGCATTTACCTTTCTAAACAATATGAACTTAATTTTTTTTTTTTTTTGAGACAGAGTCTTACTATGTCACTCTCGGTAGAGTGCTGTGACATTCACAGCAACCTCAAATTCTTGGCTTAAGCAATTCTCTTGCCTGAGCCTCCCAAATAGCTGGGACTATAGGTACCCACCAGAACACCTGGCTATTTTTTTTGTTGTATTTGTCATTGTTGTTTGGCAGGCCCAGGTCAGGTTCAAACGCCCCAGTGTATGTGGCTGGTGCCCTAAACATTGAGCTAGGGGCGCGGAGCCCAATATGAAGTTTTTAAGTAGCATTTCTACAGAAAAGCGAATAAATTGAAGCGATATTAAATAGTGATAACTAGTAGCAAAAAACTAATTCTTCGAAAGAAAAAAATATTTCCAAACTACTAACCTACAGTGACATTGAGAACAACAGTAAAAAGAATAGCTACAATAAAAGAATAAGCAACTTAAAATTCTTTACATAGTGATATTTATACAAAGGCTGTGTGTGTAGAAGCATAAATGTACACTAAAAGAAGGCATTTCACTGAATGAGAAGATTATTCCGATTTGATGGTCTGATTTCAGCCCCCCAACACATGGAATCAGGACAGGGCTAGGTGATCGGGCTGACCTCCATTGCTGTCCTGGAAAAGTTTCCTCTGGGACAAAGCCTGCCTCCAAACCTAAGCTTGTTAAAGTACCCCATAAAACTTTACGGTTCCCTCTGGAGACCTGGCTAAGGCAACCAGACAATAAAAGACAGATTTATAGGCCCAGTGCCTGTTGGCACCTCAATAATTCTTAGTTAAGTAACTTGGTAAGCTGCTAGATGCTTTATTTGTCTGAGTTATCCTCAGTGGACCAATCACAAATAATGAAAGGGCAGGCAGGGAGGCTCCCATCTGGTGTCCCTTGCCCACCTGAGCCGAGTCCACCTCCAGTCTCAGTTACAGAGCTTCCCATGTCACCAAACTGCCTCTCCAAGACACGTTTGCTCCCTTAGTCCCTCCAAAACTTCTCTTTCCTGCTCCCATAGAACTTTCTACATTTAGTTGAAACACCAACAGAGGCAGACACAGACTGCTGTCTGCTTCCCTTCTGGTTAAAGCCAACCTGGAATATCTGGTTCAGTCTCTACAAACTAGAGGAAATCAGGAAACTGCTCCATTTTATTTTCTCTATTTATGTATAAAATGAAGCAGCGTATTTGGCACATGAAAAAACACCCCTCAATGTGTGTAAGGATGGATCCCTCCTTTGTCCCTCCTTCCCTTCCTTCCTTGGGCGCTAGTTCTGGCTCCCGAAAACCTGTTTGTGCCCCAGGCTCAATATCGAGTTCCTGTCTGATCCCCACACTGTGGTCTGTTCTTTTTTCTTCAGTCTCAGCAACTGGGCCTCTGTCTTTCTATCTTGACACCTGACCAGTGCTCAGCCTTTAACATTCTCTTGCTTGCTCTTTCCAGTCCCCATTCTGAGAACAGAAGTCCTGTTCCTGCCCACTGCCTGCCACACCCTCTGCAGGTTGCCTGCCTGCCCTTTGGCATCCCAAGCACCAACTTCTCCACTTCACTCTCACTGTTCTCTGCCAAGCTCTCAGGGTACCTCTGGGTGTGACCTTCCTAATGGGAGCTGGTATGTGACACCACCTTCTGCCATCTCTGAGGCTGTACTGACATTTTGCCTGAGCAGTCACAGCAAGAAAAGAGCAAGCATTTCAGGATGACTAGCGGGTGAGCTCTTCCACGCCGAGAATTGAGTCTTGCTCAGCATTTTGTGTGCAGAGCCTGACTGTCGGCCTGTCTCAGGATAGGTGCATTAAATCCGGGCTTTAGGGTGGATGATTGCTATGATTACTGTGTTCTCCCTGGGGTCCACAGCTGGGTCTTTCATGAAAGAGCTCCCACAGGGTCTGGTGGTTCTGCTTAAGTAACCGTGTAGAGTCAGCCTTCCATAGACCACAATTACATTGCTCAGTTGACAGGAGTAAAAATCAATGCATGAATGGGCATTCATTCATTTCGCAAATATTTCCTGAGTGTCCTGTGTGTCAGGTTGCCCTAGGTGCTACCTATAAACCATTTTGTGGTCCCTGACAGAGGAATTCACTGTCTGGAGTGTGGCTTCTCAAACCTTAGCATGCACATGAATCACCTGGGGATTTTTTTTTTTTTTAAGACAGTCTCAAGCCATTGCCCTAGGTAGAGAGCTGTGAAGTCACAGCTCACAGCAACCTCCAACTCTTGGGCTTAAGTGATTCTCTTGCCTCAGCCTCCCAAGTACCTGGGACTACGGGCACCTGCCAACACGCCCCACTATTTTGTTGTTGTTGTAGTTATTGTTGTTTGGCAGGCCCTGGGGCAGGTTCAAACCGGCTAGCTCTGGTGTACATGGCTGACGCCCTGGTGGCTGAGCTACAGGCGCCGCCCACTTGGGGATCTTCTTAACAGCAGATTCTATTCTGTAGATCTGTGGTGGAGTCCAAGATTCTGCATTTCTAAACAATCTCTGGTGATGCAGAAGCTAAATGGAATAGCAAGAGTCAAGGGGGGTCCTCTAAGTGCAACCCTGGGAACAGTAGTAGTCCCTAGACCACTAAGAGCAAATTAGAAATGCAAATTTGTGGGCCCTTTCCCAGGATTACCGCACCAGAACCCCTAGCCAGCCCGGAAGCCATTCTGGTGATTCTGATGCACACAGCAGTGCTCACCTCTGGTCTGCAGCTTGGACGCCTCAGCCCTGGGGTGCACATTAGCATCTCCTGCGGGGGCAGGGCTTTTAAACAATGCAAAGGTCCAACCCAGACAGACTGAATTAAATCTCTGTAGGTGGGGTCTGGCACAAGGAATTTTTTTGTAAAAGTCCCCAGGTGATAGTAAAGAACAGCCAGGCGGGAAGCCAGTTGCCCCATCAGCAGGACAATCCACTGTCCTAGGCCTGCAGCTGCCACCTATGGACGGTCTCTCTCATGAGTCATCTCCCTCTGGAATGCAGCCAAAGGATTTTCCCCTATACAAATAGGGACAAAGCATTCTGATGGAGGGCTGTGCAAAAGCACAGAGGTGGGGGGCTGCCGGGAGCCTGTGGGGCCATAGCAGGAAAGGGAAGTGGATGATGGAGGATTGGTGGGGCTGTCAGCAGAGGGGCTGGCGGCAGCTGACTGCGTTTTATGTGCCATGACTTGGAGCACACCGCACATTTAACCCAGTACAAGTGGAGAGGGAATAACTGCTCCCATGGATGCCAGCACTGTCTCTCCCCCGAGCATTCCATGCTCTGCACTTTGGACGTCTAGGTCCTCCCAAGTGGAAGGATAGAATCTTCCATGGCTCCCCAGGACAGAATTAAGCTCTTCAAGGTTTGGGTCCTGCTTTTCCTCCTCCATCTCCCTTCTCTCCACCCTCCATCCTCCATGCATAGGTCTGCATGATCAATGCTACCCATTTCCCCAGGAGTTCCTGCAAATTCCTCTTGCAGCTGCCAAGCCTCCCTCCTTCCCCATTGGGGTTATGGGTTGAATTGTGCTCCCCCAAATGGATATGTCAAGTCCCAAGTGTATCAGAATGTGACCTTATTTGGAAATAGGGTCTTTACAGAGGTAATCAAATTAAAATGAATTCACAAGGATGGCTGGCCCTATTCCAATATGACTGTGTCTTTTTAAAAAGAGAAATTTGGACACAAAGACAGACACATAGACAGGAAGAACAGCACGTGAAATTTGAAGGCAGAGATTGGGGTAATGCAGCAGAAGCCCCAGGAGCTTCAGAACAAGGACTCCACAAGGCGGTGACGAGTCCTGACTCTCCTGTGGAGCCCATACCCGTGCTGAGCCTCAATTTCCTCATCTGTACAATGAAGCAGAGTGTTCACTGCATGACAGATCAGCCCTGGACTTAGCATCTCTATGCTGTGTTTAAAGAGGTTTCCAGCATGTAACCAGATGAACATGTTCTGTACTGGACACGCGGTGAACAAACTTACTTGTTCAGGTCCTTGTAGAATGTTTCAATGGTCCAGATACTAGGGGATAAGAAGATTCATATATATGAAGATACACACACACATACCCTTAAAAGCTATATTTTTTGGGGGGCGGGGAACAGTTTCTCTGCTCTGTCACCCTAGATAGAGTGCAATGGCATCATAGCTTACAGCAACCTCAAATTTTCCGGCTCAAGAGATCCTCTTGCCTACCACCTGAGTAGCTGGGACTATAGGGGCCCACCACAAGGCCTGGCTAGTTTTTCAATTTCTTTTTTTTTCTTTTCTTTTTTTTTTTTTTTTTTTGAGACAGAGGCTCACTTTATCTCCCTTGGTAGAGCACCACAGCTCACAGCAACCTCCAACTCCTGGGCTTATGTGATTCTCTTGCCTCAGCCTCCCGAGTAGCTGGGACTACAGGTGCCCGCCACAACGCCTGGCTATTTTTTGTTGCAGTTTGGCCAGGGCCGGGTTCGAACCTGCCACCCTCAGTATATGGGGCCAGCGCCCTACCCACGGAGCCACAGGTGCCACCCTTCAGTTTCTTTTTTTGAGACAGAGTCTTACTTTGTCACCCTCGGTAGAGTGCATGCATCACAGCTTACCACAACCTTAAATTCTTGGGCTTAAGCAATTCTCTTGCCCTAGCCTCCCGAGTAGCTGGGACTACAGGCACCAAGCATAACACCTGGCTATATTTGTAACGACTAGGTCTCGCTTTGGCGTAGGCTGGTCTCGAACTCATAAGCTCAGGCAATACACCCATCTCAGCCTTCCAGAGTGCTAGGTTGAGCCACCTCGTCCGGTCTAGTTTTTCTATTTTTAATAGGGACAGGGCCTCACTCTTGTTCAGGCTGGTCTCAAACTCCTACCTCTGTCAATGTACCCACCTTGGCCTCACAGAATACTAGTATTAGAGACATGAGCCACCGCACCTGGCCAAGGCTGTCATTTTTTTTTTTTTTTTGCAGTTTTTGACCGGGGCCTGGTTTGAACCTGCCAGCGCCCTACCCCTTTGAGCCACAGGCGCTGCCCCAGGGCTGTCATTTTTAAATGCTGGGGAGTTTTGGTCAATTTTAAGTGGGTTTTTTATTGAGATATGATTTGTATAACATAAATCTCACCCTTTTAAAGTGTACAATTGGCTAGGTTCCCTAGCTCATGCCTATAATCCAGCACTCTAGGAGGCCAAGGAGGGTGGATTGCTTGTGCTCATATGTTTCAGAACAGCCTGAGCAAAAGCGAGACCCCATCTCTAATAATAGCTGGGCGTTGTGGTGGGCGCCTGGTCCCGGCTACTTGGGAGACTGAGGCAAGAGAATCGCTTGAGCCCAAGAGTTTGAGGTTGCTGTGAGCTGTGACACCATGCACTCTACTGGCAATAGAGTGAGACTCTGTCTCAAAACCAAACTAAACCACCACCCCTCCCAAATAACATATAAATTAAAATGAAAAAAATAAAACCAGAAATGCACACAAGGATGCAAAGAAAAGAGGAAGGAAAATGCAGCATTTGGTAAACTTGAAAAGCTGGACAATGTGATTCTATAAAGGAAAACATCACTAACTTCCCTTTTAAGCCTCACAGGTGAAATTGGTCAACAATGTTCTTATCACATGCATTTTGTTGTACAAAGATAGCAACAGGTTTTGTTTTGTTTTACTATAGCAGGGTAGGGATGCAAGTGGGGTTTATTTTCTTTTCAGTATTTTCTAACTCTTAACTGAGCATTACTTTTGTAATTGGAAAAAAGCAACAGAGCCCAGTGCAGGGCCTGCAGGCCTGGGTACTCAGGATAGTGCCTGTGAATTGCCCCTGTACTCCAGCATAAAACCTCCCCCAAAAGCAACAGATTAAATAAATTTTTTTTTTTGAACATTTTTTAGCATCGTCCCAACTTGCTTGCATCTCCCCTGGCCCTGGCTTCCAGGCCAGGCTCCCTTCTTTAGACTCCAACACCTGTTTTTAGCTCTCAGAAGCGAAGACTAGCAAGTGTCTTTCTCACTCATCAGTTATTTCACCTCTTGGGGACGTGGTAGCAGAACCCATTTCTCCCTCATTTCTCGGGGAAAGGCATGGAACAGATTTTCTCTTCCATGCCTCAGAAAGAACCAACCCTACCAACACTTTGCTTTTGGCGCTGTACCTTCCAGAACCGTGAAACAGTAACTTTCTATTATACTAAGCCACCCAATTGTAGTACTTCGTTATAGCTGCATCAGCAAACACGGAAGGCCTGACCCAAACTGGAAATTCTTAGCAGTTTCCCTTCCTTTATATGTGGGTATCATCATTATTGATCACATCTGTCTCCCAAAATAACAGTAAAAGATAAAATTATTTATTAAGCACCTATCATTTGAGGCACTGTGATAATGAATATTATAATAAGATATTAAAATTTTCTTTTGCTTCATCTGAGTCATAGCAGAGAAACTGATGGGGGATATAGACAGATTAAGAGTTAGGGGCAGGTTCTAACAAATATTCTTTGTGTTGCCCAGGCTGGAGTGCAGGGGCACAATCATAGTTCACTGTGATCTTGAACTCCTGGGCTGTAGCAATCCTCCTGCCTCAGCTTCCCAAGCAGGTGGGACTATAAGCGCTCATCACCATGTTGGCTAATTTTAAAAATTTTAGGTAGAAATAGGGTCTTGCTATGTTGCCCTGGCTGGTTTCACATTCCTGGCCTCAAGCTAGCCTCCAGCCCTGGGCTGCCTCACTGCTGGGATTACAGGAGTGAGCCACTGTGTCCATCCTCAATGTTCTTTATAGAACAAAGATTTTCACAGTACTCCCTGTAAAAATACTAATACCCAGGAGCTATGGAACACGTACTCTGGGCTAAATACTTTACCCTCACTTTATGCATGATCTTGCTCACTACAGACAGCTACTCACTGAGGCAGGTGCTACTGTTATTCTTTCTTCATAGACAAAGGAAATTATGATTTAGTAGCTGGCCAAAGGCTACAGGGCTATGTCATAGCTGAGACATGATCTGAACCCTAGAAGCTGTCCTATGACCACTGCAGCATGCTGCTTGACCACTAGGAGAGTGAAGCCGCCCTGTCCCCCACCCCCCTTTCCTCTCCTGCTGTATTTCCAACGGTTTGGCTTCTCTGCTTCTCCCACAGCAAAACACCTATAGATTAGAAGAAATATGTAACAGTATATAATAAACCTAAAATAGAATTTTAAAAATAATCTGTACATATTGCTGTCAGTTCCTATAACTCACTAACTCCCTGAGAGTGCACAGAGGGTGATGGGCAAACCCTTCTTCCTCGAAAGAGGGGCATTTCCTGAATTAAATGCCCTAAAATATATAGTCTGGTACAGGGAGTGATTCACACCAAGTTAGGGATTTGAGATGTCAGTCTGGAGCCCTCAAGCACCTTGGGTAGGTATGCGGTCATTGTAGAGTTGAGGGCATTCGAGTTCATTCTGGAGACAGAGTGAAGAGACCACCGCTCTTAGTGGTTCATTGAGGAAAGACCAGGGCAGCCATGGAGTCTGATCGAAAACTCCTGATTGGCTGAGCACAGGGGCTCACACCTGTAATCCCAGCATTTTGGGAGGCTGAAGCAGGAGGATTGATGGTGGCCAGGAGTTCTAGATCATACTGAGTGAAAGAGAGAGATCCCCATCTCTACTAAAAATAGAAAAATTAGTCAGGTGTTGTGGCGGGCACCTGTAGTGCTAGCTACTGGGGAGGCTGAGGCAGAAGGATCGCTTGAGCCCAAGAGTTTGAGGTTGCTGTGAACTAGGCTGAGCCCATTGCACTCCAGCTCAGGTGACAGTGGCTCTATCTCAAAGCAAAGGAAAAGTTCCCGGTAGTTCTGCAGAGTTGAGGCGGCAGGAGAGAGAGAGAGAGAGAGAGAGAGAGAGAAAGGCAGAGTTAGGGGAGGATAAGGGCTGTCTCAAGCAATTTCCATATCCACTTTTTTCTGCCTCAGAAGGACTCACTTTGCATTTGTGTGAGGAAATGCAGGATTATGTTCCCTATTTTAACATCAATACTCAATTGTTCCATTTCTAAGAGAATCCAGACAAGAGTCAGCACTCAGCCCTGCAGGTCACTGGCCCACCCCATGGTGCCAGGGGAACAATGTCCAAGCTGAGGGAAGATGGCCAGCCAAGGCCTTCGCTATCCCCCGGGAGGGCTGTGCAGGGGCTTTCATAAAGACAAAGGCCTCCCACCCCCTACTCTCCGGTGCTGCCTTCCTGCTTTACGAGACAGGGCACTGGAATGAGGAGTCCCAGCCCTGACTGAACCCTCACTTTGTGCATCTCTAGCAACTTGAGGAGAGGAGGTTTAATGCAGGGGAAGCCCCAAGGGTGTCGGAGACAAATGAATCCAGCTCTGCCACTCAGAGCTTTGTAGCTGTAAGCAAAATGTCTAATTTCCTAAGCACCTGACTTTCCTATGTGAAAAGAGGGTTTTGTATCTATCTTGCAAGGCAGTTGCGTCGACTAGAGATGCGAGGCGTTACTGCAACACCTTGCTGGAGACCGGCAACAACTACCAGCCAGTAATTGGAGAGCTCTGTTTCACCCTTCTCTCTCCCACCTCAGTTTTTCCACTATACTCACTTTTCCTTTTGTCCATCCAATAAATGCTGAGTACCTTCTCTGTCCCAGGCCTGGCACTGGGCACCGGGGCTGTAAAGACTGGGCATGGATCCCCTCCCCCACCCCCACCCCGGGGAACTGAAGTCTCTAGCAGAGGAGATAAGACTTGTGCCGCGGGCCATAAATCAAGGTAGCAAGAAAGGAGTGTCTGTTTTTAAAAGATAACTTTAGTTGGTAAACAGGTTCCTAAGACTGACTCATGCAGAGCTAAAGTCTCAAAGAGTCAGTAATTAGTGACACAGCAGGAGACCTGGTCCTGGTCCCTAGTGTGACCACAGACGTCTGGTGTGAGTAGTAAAGAAGAAACTGGAAGTTCTTGGGTCCCTGGGGGCACATTCAGCCCAGACTGCCCCCTGTGTAATTAGCCCGAGGACCAGGCCCCTCTGGCTATGACCCTAGTAATTATTTGAGGTTCTGTTTGTATCTCCCCAGCTGGTGGACACAGACTTACATTTGGCAAAAACCAACCATCTTTCCCAAATTTAGCAATTAGTACCTCCTCCCGTCAGGAAGAAAGGAAGCACCACCTAGTTAAGCAGTCTTTTTCCAGCACCAAAAGAAAACAGGGGCAAAACTTGGCATTCTCCTCTGTGTGTTTGTTTATTTTGGAGACACAGTCTCTGTTGCCCAGGCTGGAGTGCTCTAGCATCATGGCTCACAGCAACCTCAAATTCCTGGGCTCAGCTGCCACACATGCCTTGACACCTGGCTTGTTTTTCTATTTTTAGTAGAGATAGGGTTTCTGTCTTGCTCAGGCTTTGGCTGATCTCAAACTCCTGAGCTGAAGGGATCTACTGGCCTCAGCCTCCTAGAATGCTGGGGTTATAGGTGCAAGCCACCAGGCCAGTCAGCTGGAGGGTTTAGGGTAGTGAAAATACTATGCGTACTTAGACTTTCCAAACCTACAGAAGGTGCAACACCAAGAGTGAACCCTCGTGTAGACAATGGACTCTGGATGACAGTGGTGTGTCCATGTAGGGTCAGCAATGGTAAAAAATGTGTCACTCTGGAGCTGATGGGGGAAGCTGAGTATGTATGGGGACAGAGGGTATATGAGAAATCTTTGTACCTTCCTCTCAATTCTGCTGCAAATCTAAAACTTATAAAAATAGTCTTGGTGGAAGTCGCAGACCTCCCGGAGGAGTGGAGGAGACCACAGTCCCTGAATAAAAGCTGGGATTCCAAACCAGCTGGAAGCGGATTTGCACAAAGCCTGAGGCTTTCTGCACATTCCAGACACCAGCCGTACCTGCAGGCATCTTAACGCAAGTTCATTTCCATAACAATGAACAGAGGAGGCTCTCGGAGCGCAGTTGTTTTGGATGGTGTATTCACCTTCGGCTGCACGGGGAAGCATTTCTCTCTAATGGTAAACACTTTGCTTACCCGCTGATAACAAACGCTCTGGTAAACAAAGTTTGCATCACAGATTTGATTACCCTCTTACTCTCAGCTTTTCAAAAACAGCTCCGGAAAGGCGTACCTCATCTAGCAATGACTAAATTCACTTTATGACACAAATCTGAACAAAGGCCAAGGCGAGAGTTCAAAATAAATATGTTAGTAGGTAAAAAAAAATTCCAAACTAAAGGCTTGATTTCTAAGAAGGCGTAGGGGAAGCACTCAATTTTAAAACAGTGTGTATGAGATAAGGCTGATAAAAAGCCTAATCATGTGTTATTTATAAAGTGATTATGTGGCTACGTTGCTTATAAATAAGGGAAGCTTGAGAGGCTACTAAGTAAACATAGTTATTACAGCCTAATACTGCCATATCGTTGTCAGAAAAGGAAATGGAAGTTTAGAGTCAGTATTCAGGCTAAAATACAGAATCAAGCATCCCTGAAATTCTAAGACACAGCCTGCGATGGTCACCTTATACAAAATAAAAAAAGAAGGGGATGGGGTGCTGCCGCTTTCTGTGTAAGATAAGCTTACATTGGTGGCAGTCCAAGTTCCACATGTATGAATTAGCTCTCCTAATTTTACACAGCCTGTAAAAAAAAAAAAAAGTCTTTATCTTCAGCTGCACAGAAGTCTACAATCACCTCCTTCCCCTACCTCTCCTGGAGTGTCTCGTTTTGCATCCCAGCAGCACCCCCTACTTTGTCAAGCCAGCGACTGAGTAATCCAGGGTCACTCAAGTGTAGTCAAGTGTGGCCAGCGTTGTCCCTACAGGCACAGATTTTTGTCTCTCGGAGTCTAAGACTATCCTCAGAGTGGCTTCGCGCACTCCCCATGTGATAGCGCTTTTCTATCGGAACTACACTACAAAACAAAGGAATAAAGACGCCTGTGTTGCCTTATGTAGAATTAGAGATGTTTGAAGTATTTCTAGTTATACCGTTATAACTAGATACCGATACAGCAGGCCTATCACCTGCCTGTACACGCCTGTGTCTGTTCCTGCTCTTCCCTCCCACTCCTGCACTATCTTTCCTCCTCTTAACTTTCCCTGAACATTAGATAAGATGATCACAATTCAGCATCACTGAAAAGATGCCAGATGAACTAGAGACAGTAAGGAGAATATATAAGCACCTTGTAACCTCATAGAGATTCATCCACATGGGTTTTCTGGTTTGTGTGGGGTTTTTTTTTTTTAAGAGTCTCATTTTGTTACCCTGGGTAGAGTGCAGTGGCGTCATAGCTCACAGCCACTTCAAAGTCTTGGCTTAAGCAATCCTTTTGCCTTAGTCTACCAAGTAGCTGGGACTATAGGTTCCTGCCACAATGCCCGGCTATAGGTCTTGGTTTTGCTCTGGCTGATCTCAAACTCCTGAGCTCAAGTAATCCACCTGCCTTGGCCTCCCAGACTGCTAGGATCACAGGTTTGAGCCACATTTCTAATGAGCACTGGATGTGACGAGGCCATCCTTTCCTTCCAAGGTAGTGGGGGATCATGAGTCTTCTCAGGAAGGTTCCAAGAAGCATAGCATGTTTTGTATACTTAATTCCGTTCAATATTTATTACTCAGACTATCAGCAGTAGTACCTGAGGTTCGGGAATGAGAAATGAGCATCAGCCGTGGCCACTACACTCTCCAATCAATTTGCTATTGCTGGTGACAGTTGAAGTGGGCTTTGTAGTGGGTGGTGATGGGGCTTTGATTGACAGCAGTGATGCCCTGAAACTTAATAACCATATAGGTGAATAGAGATGCATTGATTGTCATGTGGAAAGTTTTCCAACTATTTTGCTGTAATAATCAGGAAGCTTACATAAAAGTGTTATTAGTAGGCTCATGACAAACAAAAGTGCAGCACCTAGTGACAAAGGTCAAATAGGAAGACTTTACCTGGCATGGTGCTGAGGCTCTGTACCTGCAGCTCCTGTACAAAGAACCTGTTTCCTGGAGCAACCGCCTAACACCGAGGTACGGTGCAGATATCACTGGGAATGTGCACAGTGCAATGGGAAACATCGTGTCCTTATTGTTGTTTTGCATACATTTTAATGAAACATACAAGTGTAAATAATGACGTCACACATGCCTAGAGAGCAGGTGTGCCTGTGAGAGCTGCAGGATTCCAAATCCAGACCTCAGAAACAGGCAAAATGACGAGTGTTGAGACTTTGAACGTTATAAACAAGGCTTATCATATAAAATAACTTATTTTCTGTCAGACTACATGGGGAGTAAAATGCACTGATCTGCGATTGCTAGTGATAGGAGTAAGAGGAGAGGGTGTCATTTGGAGCCAAAACATCTTTTTTGTTTTGTTTTGTTTGAGACAGAGTCTCAAGCTGTCACCCAAGCTGTGCACCCTGGCATCACAGCTCTTAGCAACCTCAAACTCTTGGGCTCAAGCGATTCTCTTGCCTCAGCCTCCCAAATAGCAGAGACTACAGGTGCCCACCACAATTTCCAGTTATTTTTTGGTTGCAGTTGTCATTGTTGCTCAGCAGACCCGGGCTGGGTTCGAACTCGCCATTGTAGGTTTATGTGGCTGGTGCCCTTGCTGACTGAGCTACGGGCGCTACCAGGAGCCAAAACATCTTTATGACTCTGAAAAACAGTCCAATTATAATTATAATTTCACTGCATTATGTTGCCCTTAATTATATTTCACTGGATTTGGTGTATTTAATTCTCTGTTCTCATCCTTGTACCACAGGGATAAATCAAAGCAGAAACAGATGCACTCTCTTCATCTATGGCGATCTCTGGTGTTCCCCAAGAGCATGTTATGAAGTAGCACAGGCTTGGAGAGCCCCTAAGATCTCTGAATTCCCTCCTCCCTTCAAGCCTCTTTTCTCTTCTATCAGTTTCCCTTACGGGCTTTTGTGGCTGGAGCTCAGGGACCCCTACACCTGAAGATGCCATCAGGGGGTGGCTATTCGCGGGACAGGAGATGAGTTTGTTCTGTCTCGGGATTTACCATCAGCTGTTTGGAATGTTTTCCCTACCCAGCATCTCCCACTCCCATTTTGGCGTTGACCTCTGGTCAAAACTAAGATTGCACACTCTGAGACATCATCCTCAGACTCACACAGAGTTTAAAATACAATTCCAAATATCTGCAAATACTTTTTTTCCTTTTCGAGGGAGAGTCTGACTTTGTCACCCCCAGTTAGAGTGTAGAAGTGTGATCCCAGCTCACGGCAACTTCAGTTTCTCAGGCTCAAGTGATCCTCTTGCCTTAGCCTCCCTAATAGTGGGACTACAGGTTCATGTCACAACACCTGGCTAAATTTTTTTAAATTTTATTTTATATAGAGATGGGGTGTTGCTTTTGCTCAGGCTGGTTTCAAACTTTGGAGCTCAAGGTATCCTCCCACCCAGGCCTCCCAGAGAAGCAGGATTACAGGGATGAGCCACCCAACCCGGCCATATCCTTCATATTCTTCTGGATCTTGTCATAAATATAGGTGAAAACAGGCAGAGCTCTTACCACTTAATTTTGTAAAAGAAGTCCAATAGAAAAATAAACCAAGTGCAAAACTAAACAATTTTCAGGAGAAGAAATAAAAATGTAAGAAAATATATCTTAAAACATTGGTTTCATGAAAAATAAAGAAAATGTGTACTAAGTGGCAAATACTTTCTTGCTCTTCAAATGACAAATATAAAAAGGCAAAGCCATATGCAGGCCCTGTGAGGACTGTGAGAAAGATTTCCAGTCACTGCTGCTGTTATGAAGGCAGTACACAACCTTTCTGATGGGCAGTCTGTTTCAAAGTTGTTTCCTTCTGGGAAGAAAAAGAAGTAACTGATGGATGACCTTAACAACATAAATGAAAACATTGGCAGAAAGCAGTGAAAAATATTTCATAAGCTTGATGGAGATAGGACCTGCTTAGAATAACACCAAGGCTAACACTTCTAAAGACAAAGAGACAAAGCTGACTACCTAAAAAATTAAAGCTCTAAATGACAGGTGGCGCCTGTGGCTCAAAGGAGTAGGGCACCGGCCCCATATGCCAGAGGTGGTGGGTTGAAACCCAGCCCCAGCCAACCCCCCCCCCAAGAAAACCTCTAAATGACAAAAGTTAAACATGAAACTGGAATATATAATTTTTGCAGTCTGCATGAGATACAAATGGCTAGAATTTGCCTATTCAGGGCAGCACCGGTAGCTCAGTGGGTAGGGCACCGGCCACATGCACCAAGGCTGGTGGGTTCGAACCTGGCCTGGGCCAGCAAAAAACAACAATGACAACTCCAAGAAAAATAATAGCCGGGCATTGTGGTAGGCGCCTTTCGTCCCAGCTACTTGGCAGGCTGAGGCAAGAGAATTGCTTAAGCCCAAGAGTTTGAGGTTGCCATGAGCTATGACCTGTGTGATGCCATGGGATTGTACACAGGGTGACAGCTTTGGACTCTGTCTCAAAAAAAAAAAAAAAAAAGAAAAAATTTGCTTATTCATGTGTATGTATAAAACTAGATTAAGATAACTGTTCAAGAATGTTCCTTACAGCATAGATATAACAGCAAGATACTGAAGATGAACAAAATGTTCATCAGTATCAGGTGGATTTTTTTTTTTTTAGTAGAGACAGAGTCTCACTTTATCGCCCTCGGTAGAATGCTGTGGCGTCACACAGCTCACAGCAACCTCCAACTCCTGGGCTTAGGCGAGTCTCTTGTCTCAGCCTCCTGAATAGCTGGGACTACAGGCGCCTGCCACAATGCCCAGCTATTTTTTTGTTGTTGGTATTGTGGTTTGGCTGGGGCCAGGGTAGAACCCGCCACCCTCGGTATATGGGGCCAGCATCCTACCCACTGAGCCAGAGGCGCCTCCCACTACCAGGTAGGTTGTTAATGCTGACATGTTCTGTTTTGCCTCTTAATGAGACAGATATATGGGAAAATGTTAACATATTTCTACGTAAAAAGATTATAAAACAGGATATGCAGTACAACCTATTTTAAATGTACACAGGAGGACAAAAAATAGTTGTTATCTATGTCTTATTTTTTGAAGTTGAATTGAATTATAGTAGCAACATGTAATAGGAATCCTTGATTCTTTTAAAACAAATTTCCAAGTGTCTTCTTCACATCTGGGTAAGGCAGGAAATGACCGTTACCTGATGTTAACCTAAAAACAACCAGGTTGTAGTCTTAACATTTATACAAATAGGTAGAATTAAGTATCTGCAGGCATTATGAAACCTTTGATCTGTTAGAAGAGAATCCAGATTTTGTTCCAAGTTGCGTTACCATCTACAAAGAATTCTATAAAACAACGAGAACAGGCCTGGGAGCTTTCCAAACAAAAGCAGAGGAGGCCACAAGAATAAACTCCACGGTTCCGTGAGATAAATACTTATAGGACAAAACTCTAAACAGATATGATTTCTTTAGAAATTATTACAACCTTTTTATTGGAATGGCTACATGGAATGACACTTTTCCTGAAGAGTTTCAACTGGAGACCGGAAAATAACAGGCAACTAACAATCAAAATATAAGTACAATAGATGCTCTTTGATAAAGTTGTTTTAGGGTTTGCAAAGTGATCTCATACACATTTGGTCTTTCGAGCAGTCATAGGAGAAATTGCATCATGCTGAGTTGTAAGTGAACTGGACTTAACCTTACTTGGAAGAATTTGAAAGCTGCTAGTGTGATCCACCATCGAAGCCTTGAACCCCTCTCATGCATGGGAATACACCAACCATAGTCTCAGACTTCAGTGTTGACATTCGAGTTTAGAGGCAGGTCACTTCTCTTTAAGAGTTCTCCGGGCCAAATCCATAAAAACAGACTTGAGTGGTGATATGAACCAATACAAAGATCATCAATGTCAGGAAATAGCTTGAATTTCAACATCAAAAACTACCATATTTATTTTTTTGGTTTTGTTTTTTTTTTTCCATCTATACTGAAGTAAATATTGACAAATAAAATTGTGCATGTTCAAGGTATACAACGTAATGTTTTGATATAGGTATACGTTGTTTAATGATTACCACAATCAAATTAATTAACGCATCCCATCCCATCACCACAGTTACCATAGTGTGTGTGTGTGTGTGTGTGTGTGTGCGCGCGCCTGCATGTTTTTCAGGATGCCGAAGATCTACTCTCTTAGCAAATTTCAAGTGAACAATACAACCATTATTAACTATAGTCACTGTTGTGTGCATTTGATCTCCAGAACTTATTCATCATATAACTGAAAGTTTGTGACCTTTGGCCAACATTTCCCCATATCCCCACAGCCCTGCAACCATTCTTTTCTCTGCCCCTGGCAGCCTCCATTCTACTGCTTCTATGAGTTTACCTTTTTTTTTTAGATTCCACATGTTTGGGCTGAGTGCGTAGTCTCATGCCTGTAATCCTAGCACTCTGGGAGGCCAAGGTGGATGGATTACCTGAGTTCATGGGTTCGAGACCAGCCTGAGCCAGAGCGAGACCCCCATCCCTAAAAATAGCCAGGTGTTGTGGCGGGCACCTGTAGTCCTAACTACTAGGGAGGCTGGGGCAAGAGAATCGCTTGAGCCCAAGAGTTTGAGGTTGCTGTAAGCTATGATGCCACAGCACCTTACTGAGAGCGACAAAGTGAGACTTTGTCTCAAAAAAAAAAAAAATAGATTCCACATGTTTTGAGTCTGTCTATTTAACTTGGCATAATGCCCTCCAGATTCATTCCTATTTATTTGAATCCCAAATCTCTACCTTTAGTAGTTATGTAGCTAAGGGCAGTTTCAACTCTTGTGAAATTGAAACAATACCTACTTTACACAGTGACAGTGACAAACTGTATGAGATTTGTGCCCCTGAAATCTAAGCCTCTTACATTATCCTGTTATCTAGGAGCCTAAAAAGCAGAAACAGGAGACCCAGCTGCTGAATAACAATACAGCACTGAAAACTTGTGACTTCTTGTGACATAAAAACAAAAACAAATCCTCAGCTAAAAATAGCATCTCAGATTTCCCTCCCCTGAAAAGCGATATTAGAAACCACAGCCACAAACAATCTCCATCAGTTATGGAACTGATGGAAGGCCCAGGAAGGTCTAGAAATCTCAACAAAGTGAGTCCTTCTATGCTAGTCATCACTTTGGGGTCCCACCTGGTCAGAATTCTGGGCTCCAGGCTCAACAACGTTCTTTTCAGACAGTAAAGTGTCCTTTAGCTCCATCAGAAATATTTCATGTGTTGGTGGGAATGTGAGCCAGTACAGCCACTGAGGAACAGTGTGGAGGGTCCTCAGAAAACTAGAATGACCGTGTGATTCAGCAATTCCACTACTGAGAACTTATCCAAAGGAAAGGAAATCACTACATTGAAGAGGCATCTGCACTCCCCACGTTTACTGCAGCATTATACGTGATGCCAAGTTAGGGAATCAACCCAAGTATCCAACAATGGGTGAATGGATTACTATGGAATCCTGTCATTTCAGGTAAAGTGGGTGGGACTAAAGACATAATATGAAGTGAAATAAGCCAGGAACGGAGAGAGTTAAACACTGCAGTTCTCACTCACATGTGGAAGCCAAAAACAGTTGGTCTCACAGAAGTAAAAAGCAGAACAGAGGATGCTAGAGGCTGGGAAGGGGCGGGGGAATGGAGAGTTCGTTAAAGGCACAAAATTATAGCTAGATAGGAAGAATAATTTCCAGTGTTCTGTGCCATTGCAGGATGAATACAGTTAGCTATTACATATTGTATAGTTTCAAATAGCTAGAAGAAAGATAGGAAACATTCCCAACACAAATGGATATGGATATCCTCCAGAGAATGGATATGCTAATGACCTTGATCTGTCCTCATAGGTATCTGAACATCACTATGCACTCCATGAATATGCCACTTAAAAATAAATATTGGACATATATGCACATACAAGTTAAAATATCATAGTAAATAAAAGTTGATAATGAGTGAAATCAGAGGGATAATGTATTTCACTTTATTGGCCCCTTCAAAGGTGAAGTCACACTTTTTAGGGGAAGAGAGCTTTTTCTCTTCCTCTTTTATTGTAGATGGATATCCAAGGCACTAAAAATAGAGGACTTCCCTTTTTTACTGGATCTTGCCCAATTAGGAAGCTATTCCATGACATAAACTTTCCGTAGGCCTCCGACAGGTCGTTTTTCATGACTTTGGTTGGACATACATCCATTTGTTTAAAATAATTGCTAGGCTTCTGAGAACGGCAGTTATATTTATTTCCTCTTTTCTGATATTACTTAATCAGAAATTAGAAATCATTTGTTGTTATAAGTATTTCCATTGGCCCTGGCTAGTGTGTGTGTGTGTGTGTGTGTGTCTGTGTTAGAATGTGTCAAGCGAATGATCTTGGACTTTGTGACTAAATTATCACACAAAGCCATAGCTCTGTCCCAGAATCTAATCAGATACCTTTTATCATTGAGATTTGTATAGTCCTGAAATTAGATGTTTTTGAAAAATAAACTCAAGCGAAATGAAAAATTCACTTACATATCATAAGATCCAAAGAAATGCAAAATCAAAAGATGAACCAGGTGGGAATTGCAGAGGCTTAGAGGTAAAAGAAGTGAGAGGCCACAATAAGCTATAAAATCTACAAGTTATTTTTTTTTTAGAGACAGAGTCTCACTTTGTCACCCTGGGTAGAGTGCCAAGGCGTCACAGCTCACAGTAACCTCCAACTCCTGGGCTTAGGTGATTCTCTTGCCTCAGCCTCCCGAGTAGCTGGGACTACAGGCCCACCACAATGCCTGGGTAGTTTTTTGTTGCAGTTTGGCTGGGGCCGGGTTTGAATTCACCACCCTCAGTATATGGGGCCGGTGCCCTACCCACTGAGCGACAGGCACTGCCCCAAACCTACAAATTATGAAGTTTCTGTTCCAGCTATAAATGAAGCTCAGGATATTCCATCATCAGATGAGAATCCAACAAGCATTCCAACCCGCCAAATTATAAGGGAAGATAATCCACAAATCTGTGTAGTTTTAAAAGAGAGTTTCCTTTGTGAGTACTATCTTCCATGAGGAGTAGAGTGTGAATTAGGTAGGCAAATGCTTAAGAGAAAGAAATCTTTAGGATTAGTGTTTGATGAAAAGAGTATACCATAGTTACTGTTTGCATGTTTAAGAAAGTAGTATGTGAGGGCAGGGCAAGGTGGCTCATGCTTGTAATCCTAGCATGTTGGCAGGCTGAGATGAGATGGGAATATTGCTTGTGGCCAGGAGTTCAAGACCAATCTGAGCATGAACAAGACCCAGTCTCTAAAAAAAAAAAATAGAAAAGTTATTTGGGGTGATGGTGCTTGCCTGTAGTCCCAGCTACTCAGGAGGCTGAGGCAGGAGGATCACTTGAGGACAGGAGTTTGAGGTTGCAGTGAGGTATGCTTGATACCACTGCACTCTCTATCTAGCCTGGGAAACAGAGTGAGACCCTGCACCCCATGCTCCCAAAAAGGGGGGGGAAAAGAAAAAGACAGAAAGATGTGTAAGAAATCTGGACCTATGTGTTATTCTATGTAGTTTGTGTTCAAGAAGATGAGCTCTAATTTCAAATTAGAGTTACTATGGCAGCTCCTCCCACTCCATTCCTGCTCAGTAGACTCCAAAGTGTCTTTCTCCATCAACACCACCTCTTCAAGTATACAGAGAATCTAGACAGCGAATCAGGTGGGGCAAAATGGCTCACACCATTTTCGGAGGCCAAGGTGAGAGCATTACTTGTGGCCAGGAGTTTAAGACAGCCTGGGCTGGGCAACATAGGAAGACCCTGTCTTTAAAAAAAGCAAAACAAACAAATGAACAAAGAACTAGCTGGACTTAATGGCATACACCAGTAGTCCTAGCTATCTGAACCCAGGTATTCAAGCTTGCAGTGATCATGCCACCAACACTCCATCCTGAGTGACTGAGTGAGATTCTGTCTCTAAAAGTAAAAACAAAGGCCGGGCATGGTGGCTCAGGCCTGTTACCCTAGCAGTTTGGGAGGCCGAGGCGGGTGGATTGCCTGAGCTCACAACAGCAGCCTGAGCCAGATCAAGACCCCATCTCTAAAAATAGCTACTCAGGAGAGCTATTTTTAGAGTCAAGAGAATCTCTTGAGCCCAAGAATTTGAGGTTGCTGTGAGCTGCGATGTCATTGCACTCTACTGAGGACGACAAAGTAAGACTCTGTCTCAAAAATCAATCAATCAATAAAAACAAGACAGTGAATTGGATCAGAACAGTTCAAAGTCTGGTCAGAGGGGTGCCATTTAAGCCCCCACTGCATGACCATGCCAAATGCTGGTCCTTTGAAAGGAATGTCTCATCCACCCATGCCCACAGTGAACAATGAGCCAGCTCTGAGCACCTCTCCCGGCCCCCAAATGCCCAATTCATCAGCACTGCCCAACCTCAGAGGTAACATTAAATATCTCATTTGCTTCCTTATTTTACAAAACTCTTAAAACATTTACAATTTGTCAAATCTTTCTACCGTGGTAGATTCTGTTAGGATTGGGAGCGGATCATTCTTCCTGCTCACTTTCTTCCACGGAAATGACAAAAAGATGACAAAGCCAAAATCTTTCCTTTTACAAATAAGACCATATACATCAAAATTTTAAAAAGATGAGAAAATAAAACTTTTAAACATCTCAACAGGTGTTAGAGATTTTTATTTTATTTTATTTTTTAAACTGCTAAATGCATGGAAAATTTAATGCATGTTCTTATCTCAATTGCTCTGTAAACACTCTGATCTTGGTATGTTATGAGCAGGACAATGTCACATAGATTCTTACATGTCACTAGTTTTAAAAAAGGCAACAGTGAGGAAGGCTAGACAGGCTTCTCAAACTTTACGGTGCAGGTGAATCACCTGGAAATCTTATTAAAATGTAGATTCCAACTCAGTAGGTCTAGGGTGGGGCCTGGGATTCTGCATTCCTAGCAGCTCCCAGAAAATGCAGAAGTTCTTGATCAACTTCTCATATTGAGTAGCAGGGATGGCAGCAATGAGTTAGCTCAACCCAGAACTGGAGTTTAGTTTTGCTCTGGGGGGATAAATGCATGGGGCAAGCTCTGCCATGAAAACTAAGTACAGTGTGTATCTGGGATTTTCTTTTTCTTTTTCTTTCTTTCTTTTTTTTTTTTTTTTGAGACGGAGCCTCAAGCTATCCCCCTGGGTAGAG
>CAUYQV010068669.1:0-11834 GCA_963574575.1 Galagoides demidoff | reverse complement strand
CTTTATGCCTCCAGTAAAAGTAACTTTTAGAAGCCGTTTGCAGACATTATGTTTTCACTACTATAGCCATTAAAAGTTATCAAGAATTCATGCTGGGACAATCTAGCGACCAAGTACACTAGGATTATTTATTTGCACATTCGTTGAAACCAATCAATCTTCTCATTCTAGAAAACTTTGCATCCTGTTCTTCCAGGTTCTAAAGCTGAGTCCACTGATCTCATGTTAAAGCCCTGGCTCCTGTATATCTCATTTCTAATACGGAGAAACTAAGCCTCCAAGAACATATATAGTCCATTCAATGTTGCATAAATCTGTAAAAGCGGCTCAGCGCCTGTGGCTCAATCTGCTAAGGCGCCAGCCATGTACACCCAAGGTGGCGGGTTCGAATCGCCAGCCCAGGCCTGCCAAACAACAATGATGGCTGCAACCAAAAAACGGCCGGGCGTTGTGGCGGGCACCTGTGGTCCCAGCTACTTGGGAGGCGGAGGCAGGAGACTCGCTTGAGCCCAGGAGTTGGAGGTTGCTATGAGCTGTGATGCCATGGCACTCCACCCAGGGGGATAGCTTGAGGCTCTGTCTCAAAAAAAAAAAAAAAGTTTCAGTGTGCTATGACTGTACTGGTGAGTTGTCTCTTTACTCGAGCCTAAGTAACACAGCAAGGCACCATATCTATACAAATAGAAAGTTCTTATTTAAAGATGTCCAGTATTCTAAGAGACAAACTCACACAGTAAAAGAAAGGAGCTGAGAAACCTAGTTCTAGGAGCCAAGATGGGAACTTCAGGCCCATGGCATCTGGCTACTTAGTCTTTCCACCTGCTGGGCCATGTCTCAGCTTTCATGGTAACAGCGGCTATGGGGAAAGCGCTCTACTTACATAGGCATTGAGGGCATCATTGGCCTCTCTCTCAGAGACACCAGCAGTCATCGATGTCACAACGTTCATACACCTTTCCAACCTCTGGGAAGGGGTGAGAAAAAAACAAAAAGTGTGTCATGACACTACCTAGGAAGTATTTCTGGCCCTAAAATGTTTAAAAATTCATCCTTGATCATGCCACTAGATCTAACTGCCAGTTTACCAGTAAAGTTACCATGGAGATATAGCCAGCCAAATCTAAAAGGTAGAAACAATGATGTATGGGACCTGATTTCTTTACCACATAAATTGCAAGGGGGAAAAAAAACACATTAAGAGATACAAGATTATAACCCACTGAATAAAATACCAATTCATGAGTCCATTCTGACAGATACATATATAATAAAGGGAAAGCTCTCCCCTACAGAATAATGCCAACTAATAAACACGGAAAGACAGTGGAAATAGTCATTGATTCAGGCAAATATCACCAATAGATGCTCATACCAGTTGAAACTTTCAGGAGAAAAGACCCTATTTATATAGGTTCAGAATACTTATTAATTATAATGGGAAAATAACAACTGCAGGAAAACCTGGAGGATGTCACCTGAACCAAGTGACCACAGTTAGCACCCACCAATAAGGAGACAGACCACCATCACGCACCTCCAACATGAGGCACGGAGAAAGATTCATATCACTTTTATTGTTTTCTTGTCAAAAATGTATAAATTCAGTCTAATCATCTAAAAATCTCAGACAACCCAAATTGAGAGATATCCTAAAAACAAGTGACCTGTCAAAAATGTTTAAGGTCTTAAAAGACAAAAATAGACTGGGTCTGTTCCACATCATGGAATAATAAAGAGACGTGACACTTAAATGCAGTGTTATAATGGACACTATAGGGACAGCTGATAACATGCAAATATGAATGATAACTTAGATAACAGTAACACATCAATGTTCAATGATTCAATCTGATCACAAAACAATGGTTATGTAAGAGATTCTTAGCAAATACATATTGAAATACCTAAATTTAAAGAGGTATCATGAGGCCAGGCAGGGTGGCTTGTGCACTTGGGAGGCCAAGGTGAATGGGTTGCTTGAGCTCACAGGTTCAAGCCTGAGGAAATATGAGACCTGGTCTCTAAAAAATAGCCAGGCATTGTGGAGGACACGAGAGCACCTGTAGTCCCAGCTCCTTGGGAGGTTGAGACAAGAGAATCACTTGAGCCCAAGAATTTGAGGTTGCTGTGAGCTATGACACCACAGCACTGTACCGAGAGCAACAAAGTGAGCCTCTGTCTCAAAAAATAAAATAAATTAGGTTATAGCTTTCACATGAAAGCTATACATTAGTTTCATAATAGGGCTGTGTACATTGGATACTTTTTTCTCCATTCTTGAGATACTTTGCTAAGAAGCGGGGAGGGGCTCAATGCCTACGGCTCAAGTGGCTAAGGCACCAGTCACATACACCTAAGGTGGGGGGTTCGAATCCAGCCCGGGCCCACCAAACAATGACAGCTGCAACCAAAAAATAGCTGGTCATTGTGGCGGGTGCCTGTGGTCCCAGCTACTTGGGAGGCTGAGGCAGGAGACTTGCTTGAGCCCAGGAGTTGGAGGTTGCTGTGAGCTGTGATGCCACAGCACTCTACCAAGGGGGACAGCTTGAGACTGTCTCAAAAAAAAAGGCGGGGGGAGGAGAAGAGGAGAGGGTGGATGAGCGGAGGGAGGGTGATTCGAGGGATCACCTCTATGGTTCATCTTACAAGGGTACAAGTGAATCTTTCTAAAAGTGGAATATAAACGTCTTGACACAATAACTAGAAAAATGACATGAAGGCTATGTTAACCAGTTTGATCAAAGTATTTCAAATTATATGTGAAAACACCACACCGTACCCCATGATTGCATTAATATACACAGCTATCATTTAATAAAAAAAAAAATAAAATAAAGGAGCATCATGCTGCAACTTACTTTTAAAAGGTCAAAATAGGCCAGGCATGATGGCTCACACCTATAATTCCAGCATTATGAGAGGATGAGGCAGAAGCATTGCTTGAGCCTAGAGTTTGAGGTTGCTGTGAGCTATGATACTACTGTACTCTACCCAGACTGACAGAGCAAGACTGTCTCAAAAAGTAAACACACAAAAAAAGTTAAAGTAACAATATGTACACAGGTAATGACAAATGTGGTAAATATTAATAGTTGATGAATCCATATAAAGAATGAGTTCTATGTATTAAAACATACCTTTTAAGTTTAAAATTATTTATTTCTCTTTCATTTCACTTTAGACAGTGTAAGAGTATAAGGTGGCACAGGGTAGAACTGAGTTACTAAGGCAAGGGAACTCTCATAGCTACAAAACTTCCTCTTAGATGGCACCGCAGATCATTGGTTAGGGCACCAGCCACATACACCAAAGATGGAGGGTTCAAACCCGGCCCAAGCTGCTAAAACAACAATGACAACTGCAACAACAACATCAAAAAAATAGCCGGGTGTTGTGGCAGGCGCCTGTAGTCCCAGCAACTTGGGAGGCCGAGGCAAGAGAATCACTTAAGCCCAAGAGTTTGAGGTTGCTGTGAGCTGTGACACCACAGCTCTCTACCCAGGGCAACAGCTTGAGACTCTGTCTCAAAAAAAAAAAAACTTCCACTTAAAATAAGCCCTCCTAAACAAAGTTAGAAATACAAGAAAAGAAAGAAAGAGAGAGAGAGAGAAAAGAAGAGGGAGGGCGGGCCCAAAACCACTTGGGTTTGAAAGTACTTTATTAGTCAGGTGTAAGCATCCCCTAAATTAGGTCAGATCAGCAGCTCAGTATCAATAAACAGCACCTATGTTCTTGTGAAATGAGCTGTGAGATCACATGAAAGCTGAGCTGCGACTCCTGCAACCAGCTCTTCCACAAGCTCTGAGACCTATCAGTACCTAGTCCAAGACCTATAGGACAAAAGGAGAGAAGGAAAAAACCTCAGGCTGGATTTTCTCTTTTTCAAATCACCCCTCTCCACCCAAGAGTGTTATCAAGGATAGGAGAATCAATCACTCCAACTGCTAGGTCCAGACTATCCTTGCTGGGAGATCTGGGGGCACCCTGTCCCTAGCCTAGGTTAACAAGCAGTTTCAGAGTAGAGGCAGACAGTGAAGAGCAGCACAGCATCCTAAAATACTAGATACTGCTTCCTATCAGAGGGAGAAATTTCTGCTGAATTAACAGAGCGGGGAGGCAAACAGCAGCTAGCTAAGAGACAAGTAACTGACAGGAAGCACAGTATAGAAGGGTCCTCCACTGCCTGCTAGCCTTAGACTAATCCTGGAGGATTTAGCCTCTGAAAACGCTGGTTTTCTTTTCTTTTTTTTTTTTTTGAGACGGCGCCTCAAGCTATCCCCCTGGCTAGAGTGCCATGGCATCACAGCTCATAGCAACCTCCAATTCCTGGGCTCAAGCGAGTCTCCTGCCTCCGCCTCCCAAGTAGCTGGGACCACAGGTGCCTGCCACAGCTCCAGGCCATTTTTGGTTGCAGCCATCATTGTTGTTTTGGCGGGCCCGGGCTGGGGATTCGAACCCGCCACCTTAGGTGTATGTGGCTGGTGCCTTAGCCGATTGAGCCACAGGCGCCGAGCCGAAAAACCCTTCTTTCAACATTCGGGCCATGTTTCTATGTAGGCCCTGTGTTTTTGTCTAGCAGGTTTTGGTTGCAAGATCTAGTTTCCAAATGGCAATATGCGAATCTCAGAAGGCCCCCTCGGTGATGAATATCATGAACCAATTTTGCATTTATCACATTTTCCCTCCTTCTGCATCAATTCTATGTGTGAAGTTACACTATTGATAATGAAAGCTGTAACTGCACATGCTGAGTGCTCAGGACAAATGTGTCAGTTTCGTGAATTAGTTTTTCCCTCAAGGAGCTTAGTCAGGCTTCTTGATTACCCGTGATGAAATTCTACTGGATGTAGTTTAGGTGAAAGGGGAAATTTATTTGCTCAGGTGGAGGGGGAGGGAGGGTGTGACTTGGGAAAGCTGAAGCCAGGGACTTTCTTTGGGTTTGAGTTCTTCCTGGATGTCAGCTTCAGCATCACCACAACAGCCAGCCTTCTCAGAAAAGAAGGTGAAAATTAGTAGTTCCCGGACTCATCTTCCCAGAGCAGCTTAAGAAGAAAGCATTTATAGTCCAACTCCAATTTGAGAAAACCTGTATAGGAGTTCTGGTTGGCTAGGTGTGGGTCAGGTGACTAGTTCTTCAGCCTATCACGGTGCTCAGCCAGGTTAAAGTAGTAAGATCTGATTAGGACAGACCCAATACCCACCTCTGTGGCCAGGGGATCAGGCATTTCTGATCCACTGAAGGGGTGGAATTTGGGGAGGGAACTGTTCACTGAAAGAGAAATAGAATATTTCCCACATAATAGAAGAAAGTTGACAGAGACATCTGCTGCTTACTTTATACATCAAAAAATTAAAAAATGCAGTTGACTGAATTGGGTGGTAGTGAGTCTTAGTGGGTTAGTGATTTACATTAGTGATCACACTGATGTGTTGCTGGACCCCAGAGTCTGTCCACCTGTCACCCAAGCCAATGAGCAGAGAAACGAAGAGAGAGCAACAGTTTCACTTTCATTTCCAGAAAAGCCAACAGTTCTAGGGAACAGAGAGGTGTCTCCTCAAAGAACTGCTGTGGCCCTTCTTTCTCTTTGTTACTTTTTATTTGCACAGTAAAAGTAAACATTGGGAATGCTATTACTCATTATAGTACACATCAGACAGATGCCCCTTACAGGTTATAAGGCTACACAGTATCTTCCTATCTTAAAGTGGTTATATCGTCAAAGCATTTTTACTCTATGAACATAGAGTAATTAATTACTCTAGACTGAATTTGCAGTTGGTCAACATCTCACTGGGTGCACAGAGAGCCCTGGGTCCTTGGCTGGGACAATGGAGTCCAGTTCCCCAACTTATCTATGACAGTAGACCTTGGAATTGAATAAGCAGTCTCCAGATGTCATCCCGCCCTGGTAGGGCCTGACCAGCAGTTCCCTGCCTGAAATGGCCATTCAGGTTAACAGTGGCTGGTAATGGGTGGAGTAGTCAAATTTTCAGCTAATATAACTTGAGTTGACTGCTGATGGGGGTGGAACTTGGATGCAGAGAGGAGAAGAAACAGGGCTTGGGGTGAGGGAAGAGAAATAGATCAAATTAAAAGCATGAGTAAGAATGGAGTTTGGAGGAATAACACAACTCTAACGGCAACAAACCCAAACTACACTAACCTCTCCCAAGAACTGACCACGCACCGGGGCTGCTGAAAGGCTGCATTTGTTGTCTTCTTACAGAACCCTCACGACTCTTGAGACAGGTATGATGAGAGCAAAGGAGGATGGAAAATGCAAGTCACAGAGCAGGTGGAAACATATTTTGTATAAGCAATGAGGCATGTCACTAATTAGCAGTTGAGGAAAACCGTTCATACAATATTCAACAAGTATTTATTGAGCCCTGATTCGATTCCAGCCAGTGTGCAACTTTATCAATTTTTAAAAATACTCTTGTAAGTTGACTCTGGCAAACTTTGCCTTTAATTTCCAATACGAGTCAAGAGACATGATGCTGCATTAATAACTCCCCTGTCCCCCAATCTCAGGAGCATAATAAAACCCCGTAGGCCAGGAATGAGCTTCTGGGCACCTCTTCAGGACAAAACATCCCCAGCTCATCACGAGGCCTCTGGTTCCTGTGTGATCCCCCCAGCAGGAGAAGAGTACATGAGCTACTGAGCCTGGCCTAAAAAAGTAGTTAAAAAATAATGGAGGCCAAACAAGGGCTATATAAAAAGTCCCAGTAGCCAGAGGCTGGACACCACTTGCCCAGGGACAAAGCTGAGATGGAGTGATGGTGAGATGGAGGGAAGATGGGCTGAGGGTGGGCGAACTGACCCATCCAGAGAAGTACCAGTAACCGGATCCCACACGGCAGGAGGCCCAGCGAAGGCTGCACCAGGGATTACATGGGATAGTATTTCAGTGCTACAATTCTGAAGTTCAAACTGTGTACAAAGTTTCCCAGGAAATATAATTTTTTTAAAAAGGCTTTTCTGCATGGTTGATATCTCCAGTACACGAGTCCTTATAATTATGCATTTTTTTGTTGCTTTGCAGTGATAATTTCCCAGAGCTCCTTGGTGATGTCTTCACCTGAGGGGAGAAGGTCTGGGTATCACCTGCTGTCCCTTGAATTATTCCAAATCCACTCCTGCTCGGTCCTTGGGGTTGTCAAAGGAAGCAATGGAGACACGAAGCCACATTATTCTGAACACCTTAAAGGAATCCACACCCACGTTCATCCACCATCACCTGACGCAGACATAGGAAACCACACAATTTATCTTTTGCTAAGAAGGCATTGGCAGGATATAATAATGGTTAAAGATTTGGCTTCTGAAATCACATCTAGGTTTGACCATCTGTGAGTGGTCATTTTCTCATCTATAAATTGTGGGAGATAATGGTCCTGATCTCATGGAATTACTGTGAGGGTTGAGTGAATTAGTGCACAGAGAGCACTTAGCATAGAGTCTGGCATTTAATAAGTGCCAATTCACGCTGACTTTTTATTATTATTTAATTGAAATATATTAGTCGTACGTGGTTCGACTTTCTTGATGCATAAGCTCTATCTTGTGCTATTTATGGGGAGAATAGATGTTAATCTATGTCTTTAATAAAACTTTTGGGGGAAAGATCGTTACTTAATAAAGAGTGTTTATTTATCTATTTGAATCCATCAAAAGCTGGGATCTAATTAGGGGAATCATAAAGAGGATTTTGGTGGTGACAATAAGGTAATGGCTCCCTAAACCACAGTGTAGAGGTTGTAGGCTTTGAACGTGGCCTCCAGAGGAGTTTGGTTCAACATGGATAGTGTTTGTTTCAACTTGATTTAGCTGCTAACATTTAAGAGCCAGAAGATTTCAGATAAAAATCAGCATCTCATTCTGGGCTGCATCTGGCCCATTTTATTCTGTAACCTTTCCTGCCTGTGATAGGGAGAAAAACGGGCCCTTGAAAATGTCCATGTCCTAATTCTTGGAAGCTGGGAATATGTTGGGTTATATGGAAGAGGGAATTAAGTTTATAGATTGAATCAAGGTTGCCGTTCACATGACCTTAAAATAGAGAGATTAGGCTCAGCGCCTGTAGCTCAAGCGGCTAAGGCACCAGCCACATATACCAGAGATGGCGGGTTTGAATCCAGCCTGGGCCTGCCAAACAACAATGACAACTACAAGCAAAAAAGAGCTGGGTGTTGTGGTGGGCATCTGTAGATCCAGCTACATGGGAGGCTGAGGCAAGAGAATTGCTTAAGCCCAGGAGTTTGAGGTTGCTGTGAGCTGTGATGCCACAGCACTCTACCCAGGGTGACAGCTCGAGACTGTCTCAAAAAAAAAATTACAGAGATTATCCTGAGTTTTCTGGCTAATGCCAAAATAATCACAAAGATCTTTATAATTAGGAAGTGGGAGGTCAAAGAGTAGAGTCAGAGGGAAACTGGAGAGGGAAGAATGGTGGGAGAGATGCCAGCCTCAAAGACGAGGACGTGGCTGTGAACCAATGAGTGTCTGTGGGCTCTAGAATCTCAAGAAGGCAAGGATATGGGTTCACCCCCAGAGCCAGCCCCCGAGGAGGAATGCAGCCCTGCCGGCACCTCGGCTTTAGCTCAGGGGACCCACACTGGACCCCTAACCTACAGAACTATAGCATAACAAATTTGCCAGTTGATTCCATTTGTGGTAACTTGTTATGCTTACATTCCTGCTAGTGGGATTTTAACACCATATTTTCATATAGTTGGAGTAGTTTGCATTTTCCTCAAAGACAAAATGCTTGGGCTGGATGGATAATTTTACTTAGTTGGGGGAGGAACTTGTCTGAGAAGGTGTATTTTTGTTAGTTTGTGCTCACATGGCCACAGGAACCCTCCAGAGGAGCTGGGATTGGGAGTGGTAGGAAGAAATAGAATTCTTCAAAGAGACCTTGGAAAAGGGGGCAAGGTCTTTGGGAACAGACATGATTAAGGTCACCAGATTTTATCATTGGTAAAACGGGACACCATTGACGGGGGTGGGGGTGGAGTAGGGTGGGGGGGGGTGGGGGTGTTCTTAATTAAAAATTTGGTCTATATGGAGCAACAAAAATTTTCATAGAACACAAAAATAGTATTGTAATATATATTTTTAAATTTCAACATAAGTATAATTTACAAATATAATACATTAAAAATTATGCATAGTATTATTTTCTTCTTTGGCGTATTTCTCATTTGAGTGAATTTTTTTTTTTTACTAGATTGCTGTCGTTGTTTAAAAGGTCATGAAATTTTTCACAAGAATTTGTTACATTATATTTCACACATAAAATGGCTTTCAAAGTCTCAACACTTAATTGTGATTTTTCTGATGTCCACACATTATTTATCATAGAAAAAATAGTGGCAGCATTAGTTCCTGGTAAGAATAGCGCATATCCCACAATTTTTAGTGCATTACTGTATGGAACATGGTTTGTTTCAAAATGATGAAATATTTCTAACCATTTATTCTCTATTGTGATTTTTACTGATGCCCAAGATTTAACCTTTTCCTTATCAATATATTTTTTAAATAATGATACCTTGTAAGTCATGTCACTTTCAAGGCTGGCACTAGACTTTTTGCCGCTACTATAAAATATAAATAATACGAGTACTCTCTGCTAAATTCACGAAATAAATAAATAAATAAATTACCTAAATTATCTGAATAGCTGATTTGTTGACATCACTTGTTTAACTAGCACTAGCACGCAGTATGATGTGTATCCTCTGAGAGAGAGTTACAAAATGTTTTCATCATTGCCAATGCCAAAAAATGCCATTGTTCATTAAGTCCAAACAATGGTGGTAGAATTCTAACAGATGATCAACAATGCAAACTTTGATAAGCAGTTCTCGATAATCAGTTCTCAACAATTATTTGTTATTATTAAATTTTAACATTATAAAATTAACAAAAATAATCTAAAACTCATATCCTGGTGAAATAGCCACATGGCAGCCAAAAACCGTCTATTCCCTTCCCGTTCTCCTGCCATTCCTTAGCTTGTTGTGCATTCTTTCCAAAAATTGGGACTTTTTAAAAACACTGTGGGACATGAGGTAAATTATTAAAAATCAGGACTATCCCGCCAAAAGTGGGACATCTGGTCACCTTAGGATGGGGAGCTAGGCATGCATGGGAGAGCATGAATTCCATAGCAGGGCTGAAGCCAGGGCACCTTTGAGGCAGGTGCATGTTTTGGAGGGGGGAGTGTGTGCGGTTTCAGTGTATCCACCCTTCACCCCAGGAGGTCTTTGGGCAGGGCCCAGCTTGCAGAATTAGACATGGCAGCCTTCTCTGTTGGGGGTTATAGAGTCATAAATAACCCCCTTCTCTAGTTCTGATATGAGGACCCTTTGAGAGATGGACAAGGGAGTCAGCAAGATGGGACTAGCAGCTGCACTTCAGGGTATAATAAGATATGTGGGTCACTGCGAAAGTTTTGAGATATGCAAAAATCAAGAAAGGTGAAATCCACACAGCTAGAAACAAATGAAGCCCTCCCAGCTCAGATAAGCTGAGCAGGTCGAACCTTGTATGGGCGGATCAGAAATGATGTATTGAACTGTGTTTCTTGGAAGTGAAAAATAATGGCCCATAACACTGTCTGTCTCAATACTTTCATAGTGACCCACATATTTACACATAGAAGCATTATTCATAGTAGCCGATATGTGGAAGCCACACAAGTGTCCCCTGATAGATGAGTGGACATAGCAGAATGTGGTCCATACACACGACAGAATATTATCCAGTCTTAAAGAGAAAGGAAGGGAATTATGACCCAAGGTACAACATGGATGAACCTTGAGACTTAATGTGAAATGAAATAAGCCAGTCACAAAAAACCCCAAAAATACTGTGTGATTCCACTTAGATGAGGTGCCCAGAGTAGCCAGAGTCAGAGAGGCTGAAGGTAGGGAGGTGGTTGCCGGAGGGTGGGGAGAGGAAGGAATGGGGCGTTATTGTTAAAGGGCACAGAGTTTCAGTGTGGGATTAGGAAAGAGTTCTTGAGATGGACTGTGGGACAACGGGCTAAGGTATTTAGTGCCATTGAACACTACAGTCAGAAGTGGTTAAAATAGCTAATTTTATTTTATGTGTATTTTGTATAATTAAACAGAATAAGGACAAAAAAGAAAGATGGTGAACCTTCCTGCTTTACTTCTGGTAGAGTTTGGCCTGGGTGATCAGACTGAAATGTGGAGCCACAGAGGACCTCCCAAGGCTCCTTCTTGAACAGAGCGACCCTCCTCTGGCCTCCTGCTTGCAGAAGAAGAGCGGGTTGCAGAAGCTCCCCTCACGGGTGGGCAGAGAGGGTGAGAGGCCCCAGGCTGCCTCTCAGCACAGCGCATTCCTCAGTCCCGCCTCCCCTCTCCAGACAGTGAGGGAGGAGAGGAAGGTCAGAATAGCCTTTCTGCAATTTCCACCTGGCACAGGGACAGTGGAGATTCTTTCCCCTCTATAGAGACATAAGGAGTGGGGAATAAATGCGCCCCTGTCACGTGTATCTTAAGCTTAGCGCTGTGCTTGGCAAAGGCGTCTTTCAGAATAAAGGCCTTGGAGCCCCTGGAGTGAGAGCCCCTCTGATGGAGGTGGGCTCCTCTGTGATGAGCTCTTGCTTTGTGTTTCTTCCTGGTCTTAATCTTGATCAAATTGTTCAGTTGTTGATGCCGCTCAGCATAGATGGAATTGTGACATGTTCCACAATATGCTTATCTCCATTACTCATTCTAGTCCCCCATCTCCCAAGTTTCTGAGGGTTTGCATACTACTGAGAGATGATGGTGAGTTGCCTGGGGTTTTGAGA
>CAUYQV010068667.1:0-10401 GCA_963574575.1 Galagoides demidoff | reverse complement strand
CCACCACAATGCCCGGCCATTTTTTGGTTGCAGTCATCATTGTTGTTTGGCGGGCCCGGGCTGGGGATTTGAACCCGCCACCTTAGGTGTATGTGGCTGGCATAGCCGATTGAGCCACAGGCGCCAAGCCAGAGCTCACTTTTTCTGAAGAAGGGGAGGGATGTAATGAAGTAGCTGGAGAGGGCCTTGGGATCGCAGGTGGAAGAGGGCATCAGGATGCTGACTGGGTGTGTGGAATGGAAAGAGGGGCAGCAATCAGCCGAGGAAGTCTCCAAAGTGGGAGGGGGTGCAGTCCAGGGCGGAGAGAGGAAGGATCAGCCCAAGGAAGAGGAGGAATCTTCCCCTTTGACAGGGAAAAAGACTGCAGACAAGAATGTCTTGAATGCAAGAATCAAGACCCCGGGATAATTTGCTGAGTGCTGACTAGGTGCCAGGCACGGCTATTCATAAATATGTTGTAATCCTCATACCATAGATGAGAAAAGGGAGGATGAAAGAAGTCAATTTCCCAAGCCACAGCTGGTAGTATTAGAGCTGAAATGTGAACACGAGCTCTGCTGAATGCTGGAGGCAGAGCTAAAGACTCAGCCAAGAATTAGAGAGCTTCTGTGGCGAGAAGTCTGACTCTGGTCTCCTTACTTGCCCCCTCTTGCCTCCTCCCCAAGCTGTCTCTTTCTATATCATTAAAATTAATATTCTTTAAGCAGCATGTGGTGGTGTATGCCTGTATTCTCAACGACTCAGGAGGCTGAGGCAAGAGGATGCTTGAGCCCAAGAGTTCTGACCAGCGTGGGCAATATAGCAAGATTGTCTCTAAAATAAATATATAAATAAAATAATTTAATGCACTTTGGTCCTTGGGGGTCAAATAATGTGTGTGCTTCAAATGTGTGAATATATGATACTCCTTTATCCAATTATCTGTATCTATTCATCATCTCTGTGAGTTATTCTGTGCAGTAGTCAATATTTGTCAAACTAAACAATACATTTTAGGGGAGCTATACCAAATACATTTTAAGGGAGCTATACCTTTTCTTTGGGGGATTTATTTATTTATTTTATTAAATCATAAACACATAGATCATGTATACATTAATGCATTTGTTCTTTGGGGATTGAAATTTCTCTTTGTTGTAAAGAAAATCTCAGAAAATTCTAATATAACTCTACTTTGGGTTGCTGAGATAATCACCTTGTGATTAGCCCCTGTTCCACAATTTCTGGCCTCATGTTGCATTTGGAGTTTTAATTGTGTTGGCGTGAAGAAACAATTATGTTTCTTGATTTGGGTTAATGAGAAAAGCTCAGAGGCTTAAGATGTAAATAATAAATCTACATGAAGTGAGGGGCGAATGGTTTCACTTAGCAAATAGTTAGTAGTAGGTGCCAGGGGAGAAGAATTTGGAATGCTCTAGATGCTTCCTAGGGATACAAGAGGAATCTGTAATATCAGTACTGCTTTCAGGGAGATTACATTCTGTTTGAGAAAATTAAAATAACAAAAACCAGGTGGCATGTTTTTAGAGCGTAAGTGAGTAGGGTTTTATTAGGGATTTCTGGCAAAAATTAGAAAGAAAAATGTAGTTTGGGTTTGAGATCAAATGGTACAGCCTAGTCCATTCAATATCCTCTGGCCTGGCTCGGCACCCATAGCACAGTGGTTAGGGTACTAGCCATATACACCGAGGCTGGCAGGTTCGAGTCCGGGCTGGGCCAGCTAAACAACAATGACAACTGCAACAACAACAAAAAATAGCTGGGCATTGTGGTGGGTGCCTGGTGACATAGTGAGACTCTGTCTCAAAATAAACAAACAAACACCACAAAAAATCCTCTGGCCTACCTTATCACCAAATTGGGTATTAAAACAAGTATGTTCGTTCAGTTGAGCCTGTGGGCAAAGACAGGAAGGTGATCTGATCTGCAGTCCCATTGTCGAGGAGGTGAAGAAGAGAGGGCGATAGGTAGGACCCAGGTAATGGAAGAAAAAGAATGAACAGAACGTTACTGGGCCTCTCAAAACAGCCCCTCTGTCTTGCCCTGTCAGGGGTCTGACAAATGTCTTTGGATCACAATTTCTTCTTCTCTCTTGGTAAGGTGGGGAGAGTGGGGAAATGGGGCTGTTGAGCCCCCACCAACTCCACATCTGCTGGGGTACCAACATGTATGTGCAGCTGTTATAGGAACCTGGGCACGTGGGAGTCAGTGTAGTGTGGGAATCTTCATGGCTTGTACATATCACTCAGGGCTTCAAGAATGGAACTTGATTCATTTCCTCAGGGGAGATTAGACTGAGAAATCAATTCACATACACACATCCCACAGGAGAGAGACGCACAGGCTGGAGTGACGATGTATTAATTGGCAATGGGAGAGTGTGACAGGTATTGGCTTTCCACACCAGACACGCCTCCTTCGTGTTTGTGCCACGTATACTCAGGAGGCTGTACCGCAAGAGTTCCGCTGAATATTCCTGAGCGATAACTTAATGAACCTCTCTTCTCCAGTGTTTGTTACAGGAGTCAGCAGTGACTCCCTAGACCCAGAACGAGTGACAGTCTGGTGGATAATCATGTTACTGTAAATGCCCCCTTTTCCAAGCTTGTGCTGATTACTAGAACTGTTGTCATTACATTTCTTCAAGATAATTTGTTATGGTTAGTTTATGGATCATCGGACAGTAGTTCTTGTTTGGATTCAATAGTTGCAGAGGACCTCATGGGGAGGCACCTTAGTCTTATGTTACATCTCTGATGGTGGGTAACATGCCAGGATGATTTCCACAGATGGCCAATGTCATAGTTCCGTGCCTACTTTCATTAATTTCAGTTTCTTACAACACTGTCTTCTTTCCTGTCCTGTAATTCTGGATGTGGCCTGTATTTAAAGCTTTGCAGGATAGGAGAATGAACTATCATTGCCAAGAACTGTGCTGGGAATTCCAAGCTGTCCAGTGAGCTCCACGACCCCCTCCTATCCCTTAGGAAGTTGAGTTCAGACAGGGTCAGGAATGCTGCCCAAGGACATACAGTGGAATGGGAGGATTCTAGAATCCAGCACTGGCCTGTGACCAAAGGAAGCACTTTGGGAACTTTTAGTTCTTTCAGTCGAAGGGTCTCATTTATGAGGTGAAGCTTTAGCTAAACCCTGAAGAGCAGGGAAGAGTGAGAAGAGGAGAAATTTTTGATTTGGGATGCCAGTTTGTAACACCCTGGCTAGCCCGCCTCTTGTTTTCTGCATTCAGTTCTGGTCACTATACTTTTTAAAGAATATAGACAAACTGGGGACATATTTAAAGCAATGGTTCTCAGCCCTAATCTACCAATGGATCGTGTGACTGTTAATATCCACAGAGCAAAATATTCAGGTGGGAACTTCTCGTTTCTTCCCAGACTGTGGCATAAAGTCTTGTAAAAGTATTAAAATGTTATCCTTTTTTGTGGGTGCAGTTGCTGTAGACAATTACCCTTTTCCTTTTCTTACTGATTTTAAGAAAGATCAGTGTTATAAAATTGTGGTTAAAATATATTCATATGAGATTAGGAACCAGGATAGTGATAGAACCCAAATCATGTTCTATAACCGTGGTTCTCAATCTTCCTAATGCTGTGGCCCTTTAATACAGTTCCTGAGGGTTGCAACCCACAGGTTGAGAACCACTGTCCTATAAGGAACATTCAAGAAAATGGGTAGCTTTGGAAAGGAGTGTTCAGAAAGTGGTTAAGGGACTTCAAATATTTGGGGGACTATCTTATAAGGGAATTAGATTTGTCCCAAGACAAAAATCTGTCCCCAAGGATCCTGGATTAAAGCTTCAGGATAAAAAAACCTGAATAGAATAAGGAAAATATTTCTAAGGTAATGTGAGAAGATGGAATAGAATTTCCCAGAAGGTAGTGAGCTTCCCATGAGTGGGGCGATACTTGTTATAAATGTTGCTTAGGAGACTAAAGCTCTAGAGAGAGCTGGACCTGTTGTGTTTTAAAACTCATTTCAACTCTGAATTTCTAAAATTAACAATGCTTTTACTAACTATGTATCAGACACCAGACAATTGGCAAATCAAAAATTTAAAAATCTTTAGCCTATAGAATTCCAGCTATGCAATTTTATCTTCAAAACTCCAAAGCTGAAAAATTCCTGGCTTCTAAAGAGATTACAGAGTTGATTGTAGATTATTGATTGTGTTTGAAAAGGTATCCTTGAAAAGGAAAGTTTTTCACAGGAGCCACTGCATTAGAATAAAGGAGTCCTTGACAATAAAGGGGACTTAAGAATAAAGGAGTCCTTGGGACTTATGAAGAGTTTATTTTTAACCCCAATACCAAGCTTATGATAAATGATTATGAAAGTAAGTTTGTCATCTACTTGTGTCTAAAGCTTTAGTATATAAAAGCCTTGGGAATGTATCAAATTACCATGAGAAAGAGTATAGAGAAAGAAAGGACCTGGTTGTCCAAGGTTGATTCTCTGTGGCATTTCCTGTGTCTGTGTATTAAACCTGCCTGCAGTAGTTTTAAGTGATCTTTGGCTTTTGGTGTTTGTAGAACACCAAGTATTCTTAACCTCAGATATTATACTGGGCACCATGGTAAATAAGGTTTTATTGTGTAGCTATTTCTATAAATCCAGTAGAATGTACCAAACCCATTTCAATTATTCTTGGGAGCCAATGAGATGTATAGGTGTTGAGGTTTTGCCATAGCCAAGCAAATCCTAGTTAAATATAAGGGTTAAAATCAGAGCAATTTGGGGTGGGGGCTGACCAGGTTCTGGTGGCCACTGAGCACTGAGAAAATACTGAGTGGTAGAGATAACAGGGTCTTAGAAGAGAAAGAGTTTGAAGAGTAATTTTCATTCCTCACACTGTTTTCCATCTTTCGTCTCTACATCCCAGACACTAAACAGGGCACCTAGAACATAGGAGGCATTCAACAAATGTTTTGAAATGAATGACTTGTAGGAAAAAGGCAAAGGAAAAGAACTCCACATATTAGCTATTTCTTTTTCTTCCTGAGATCAGGTCCGTATGATAGATTGAAGAGGGAAAATTTCAAGATCATCTAGTTGTTAAATATTTAGGCTGCCAACTCATTTCTTTGACTGATGTTCATCCCCCTTGAGTTGATTGACTGTTCTGGCTTGGGGTTGACGTGTCATGTGTCGTAAGTTGCAGTTCTCGTCAGCCGATGGTTGCATTTCCACACATAACCAGTTTGACTTATGTTGGTCACATCAGGCACCGACATAAATCTTGATAGTCCAATAATTGGTAGTTGGGTCTTTTCTGCCTGGAATGATTTCGTGGCCATTCTGGTGGTTAGTGGTACTGAATACTCAATGAACAGCACTGGCTGACTGATGGAAGAAGTTTCCCTTCATTGCAAAAAATCTTAAAATAGAATGTAACATAGAAGTGGCTGGTGTGCATGAGTTCATCTATGTGTGAATGCAATTCTAGAACATGACAGACAGTGATTCTCTACTAGGAAAAGCTGGACAAAGGAATAAGTCTGGACATAAACATATAATTTTTTTGCAGTCTTTGGCTGGGTTTGGGTTTGAACCTGCCACCTCCAGTATATGGGTCCAGTGCCCTACTCCTTGAGCCATAGGTGCTGCCCCATAAACATATTTTTTAGGTTTCCAGTTGTGGTGGGCAGACTTTAAGGTGTTCCCTGTGACCTCTGCTGCCCAGTGCTTATGCCTTTGTATTATCATTCCCCTTGGGCCTGGGCACAACCTGTGACATTTCTAAGCAGTAGAATGGAAAAGGTGATGGGACATCACTTCTGTGATTACATTCCATTACATAAGACTCTGTCTTGCTAGAAAAATGTCTTCCTTCCTCTCTTGTTGGTTTTGAAGCAAGATCCTTTGAAGAAGGTGAATTCTGCCAGTCATGTGAGTGAGCCCAGAAGTGGATCCTTCCCCAGCCCATCTTTCAGATGGCAAGTCAGGACTGGTTGATCTTGCCTAAGCTAAGCTGTGCCAGAAAACTAACTCTACCAAAATCATGAGATAATAAACATACATTGTTTTAAACTGCTAAGTTTTGACTTGTTACACTATACAGAAAATGTATACACTAGTCATTATTCCTAAATAAAATCTTGACTGCAGCGGCTGTGTGCAGAATATCCACCCAGGAGTCAACTAGACCGTGCGATAGTCTTCTAACTTTCCTTGATTTTAGTCTATGGGTCATCACGAAAGTTTTGAGGTACACAAAAATCAAGAAACGTAAAATCCCTGTGGGCAGAAACAAATGAAGCCTCCCCCCAACACCGATAAGCCCAGCAAACTGAAACTTGCACGGGTGAAGCAGAGAGGATGCTGTCAACTGTTTCTTGAAATGAAATAATGGATCATAGACAGTCTGTCTCAAAACTTTCCTAGTGACCCATATACACAGAAACACTGAGTACTGACTTGTCCAAAGCAGGAAGAAGAATGAGGGAAAGAAAGAAAGAAGTGGAGTCTATATTCCCAGTCAAGTTTAATCATTTGTATATTTGAATTATTAACCAGGACATTTGTGTTTAAAGAAACTAGAAATATAAATTACCATATGTGGTTACATTCTAGATTTGAAATGATGGTCAGTATGGTGGATATTATTATACTATTTTCTTGCCATTCTGCCTTTTCTCTCTGCCCAGGCCTAGATGCTCTTGTGGATAGAATGTGTTCCCTGCCCCACTGATGTTGGGTGTGGCCATGAGACTTGCTTTGGCTGATGGAATGTGGTAAAGTGATAGTCGGCCAGATCTGAGCTCAGGGTTACAAAGTTTGATGAATGTCTTCCTGCAATTCTGTGCTCCTGCCCTACACCATGAGAAAAGGACCCTGAAATAGTCACGGCTTTGTAGCCTGGCTGAATGGGAAATACACGGAACATGCCTGCACTTGACCTACGGTTTGAATTTGGACTGTCCTGGCCGTCCTGGTGACCCTGAATGAGAAGCAAAGGTAGTGTCTGAAATGTGGAATTTGTTGTGTAGACTTCTTGAAACAATAGTTGATATCAACAGTAGTTGATATGAAATTTCAAGTCATCCAAAATCCTTTAACTCTTTTGTATAAGTGAGGACAGCAAAAGTTTTCTCCTTGACCATAGAAACATAAGCAAATGAACTTTCATTCCTTTCCCCTCCTGCAGCAGTATACTTGGTCTTTATTGGGGCAGGACCTTCTAGAATAGTGTTTCCTAATCCTATTCCATTTCATACTAATATTCAATATATTCATAGGTGTTCCGTGAAATGCGGTTTCTATAGTCCTGTAAGTTAAAAGAAGACTGAGAATGTTCAGTAATTCTAAGAAGTCCTGCACTGGGAAGAAATGCAATTTAACCCAATATTTTTTCCTATCGTATTTGACCATGGACCCCCCCTACTCCCTTTCCCGCAGAACACTTTGTTTGTCTGAAACCTGTTGGTGCTGCTATTCCGGTTTAGCGATACTGTGCTCACCTGTCTGGCTTTTCCACGTTACGAGCAGATGCTGTGCAGGATAAATTTGGAATGGTGCCCTCAAAATCTGCGCATCTTAGGCAGACACCGCAGAAGTCACTGATTATCTCTCTACGGGTCTCACAAAACCTGAGTAAGCAAGATGTCCAGACTAAGGCAGATGATAAAGAAAGGCCATGCCAATGAAAAGCGGTGGAATTTTGAGTAGTTTTCTTGGAGTCAGGCAGGAAGTCAACATTTGGAGTAATCAATGGCACCTGCTCAATTATAACTGGCTCTTCCCATGCTGTGTTTGAACAATTGATTCAAACCTAGCATGGGATGACTTTATTTGGTCTGAACGGATTTCTACCTGTTGAGTTGGAGGATTTGTAAGTCCAGGGACCACTGGGTAGAAGTCTGTAGAAAGTGCATGCTCAGATGTACAGGGTTAGTGGTGGTTCCTGCTATCACTGAGTTTGCTACAGGGATGAATCATCCTTCTGATGTATGGCTTGAAATGGGGATCCCCTCAACTGTAAATATGTTAAAAATAAACAGATGTATTACACATGAAAAAACTTTCAGAATATTCCCCAAATGTGTTAAAAAAAACCCCAATTTAGGGATGAGAAGGGATTTCTTGAACTCCCTGAGGGCCGTATCTTTAACTACAGTTGATAATTCCTGATAATCTAATGGCTGCCTCTTGGAGATACTGAGCAGTCCTACAGGAGTGGGAACTGGATCTGGCTTTCAGAAGAGAATGGCAAGGCAGTTCTAAGGCAGGGGCCAGTGACTAGGAATGCCATGGATGTGACCACCTAAAAAAAATGGTTTTGTTAGAGGAATGGGATTAGCATATTAATTAAGGTTTTCACATCCAGTAATGGTCTCATTTGCTTATGTAAATAGATGACAATGTGGGGAGAAATATCTTAACCTCTTCTCTTTGACTATATGAGTGAATTTGGGGGTAAAAATGGGAATGGCTATGGTAGAGCTTGGGAGGCTAAAGCCAAATGTTGTGTTTCCAGTCCCTGTGCCTGTTTTATGGGCTGGTCCCCCTTTATTTGCTCGCTTTTTCCCATCTATAAAACAGGGAACTGTGACCGGGGACTGGTTATAATGTTTCTTGATAAACCTTCGTAAAGCAATGTGCTGTTGCGAGTAATGGGCTCCATTCATTATTAGCCCAGTTGATTTTCATTTACACTTGGCTCTAACAATTAGCTTGAGCAGGTGTGAAGGTGATGGAGGAGCCGGGACACCCAGAGGTCAGCCTTGGCTGGATGTGATAAATTAGCCATTATTATCAGCAGTGAAAGTGGTTCTTTACGCTTGTCAGCAGCAAACAAAGGGACAACATATCTCACATAAACTCTGTTCAGAGCTGGGTAGGCTGAAGGATAAGAGTTTCCTTCAAGGCCCCATAGACAGATGGAAGGGAGGCAGAGAACTGAGATAAGTAGAGGCCAGGGTGCCTGGAGGGGATGCCTTGGAGGTGGAGTGTTATGTGGGTGTCCCAGTCTGGGTTGTTTTGCGTTGCTCCCCCATTCTCATATGAAGCTGCTCTCAGCCTCCGCTGTGATGGGGCTTCCACCTGTGCTCAAGCTTAAGGATTATTAGGGGGTAAAGAGTTTGTACATCCACAAAACACAGTTATCACACAGTGCATATAGGTGCATATTTCCATATACCAATCAATAGATATTTTTGAACGATGACCACTGAATATAATTTATATTAATTTTCAGTCTTATAATTGAACATTGAAAAGAAACAGTTAATCAATGAAAAGAAAGTTAATGCCTTCCTTAGTTTTCCATCTGTTTTACAGGACTTTAAAACTCAGAAAGGTGTGGGAGTGTCCGCAGAAGGCAACAACAGATCCTATCAGCTCTAGACCCAACAGAGTGAAACATCCTGCTTCTCAAACAGGAGATATTTTCCCCCTGGGTTACACCAGAGGTGAAACAGGCAAATGAGAACGGGAAGAGGTGATGGTTTGTAATGACTCTCCATGTGTTGAAAATCCCACAGATAATATAGTTTGTCTGGTTTGACAATGTTAGGGAAGCTGTTACACAGCTTGGGTTTAGGTTTGTGTCAACTCAAAATTCATATGTTAAAACCCTAACTCCCCAATGTGACAGTGTTTGGACCTGGGGCCTACAAGGAGGTAATTAAGGTTAAATGAGGTCACGGCATGGGGCCCTGAGCCAACAGGAGTACTATTCTCATGGCAGAGCATGCTCTTTGTCTCCCCTGACTCCCATTTCCCCTTGCACCCTTCCTTCCTTCTCCTCATGTGCAAACATCAAGGAAAGGCGTGTGTGCACACAGAGAGGTGGTTACTATCTGGAAAGGTGTGTGTGCACACAGAGAGGTGGTGACCATCTGGAAAGGCATGTGTGCACACAGAGAGATGGTGACCATCTGGAAGGGCGTGTATGCACACAGAGAGGTGGTGACCATCTGGAAAGGCATGTGTGCACATAGAGAGATGGTGACCATCTGGAAAAGGTGTGTGTGCACAGAGAGATGGTGACCATCTGGAAAAGGTGTGTGTGCACAGAGAGATGGTGACCATCTGGAAAGGCATGTGTGCACACAGAGAGGTGGTGACCATCTGGAAAGGCATGTGTGCACACAGAGAGATGGTGACCATCTGGAAGGGCGTGTGTGCATACAGAGAGATGGTGACCATCTGGAAAGGCATGTGTGCACACAGAGAGGTGGGGACCTTCTGGAAGGGCGTGTGTGCATACAAAGAGATGGTGACCATCTGGAAAGGCATGTGTGTACACAGAGAGATGGTGACCATCTGGAAGGGCGTGTATGCACACAGAGAGGTGGTGACCATCTGGAAAGGCATGTGTGCACATAGAGAGATGGTGACCATCTGGAAAAGGTGTGTGTGCACAGAGAGATGGTGACCATC
>CAUYQV010068663.1:0-10256 GCA_963574575.1 Galagoides demidoff | reverse complement strand
CCTGGCCCAAAACTGCAACAACAACAAAAAAAAAAGAAAGAAAGAAAGAAAGAAAAATCACAGTGTGTGACACACCTTTTGGGGGCAAGACACAATTATAAGAGGGACTTTACCTAACAAATGCAATCAGTGTAACCTGGTATCTTATACCCTCAGTGAATCCCCAACAATAAAAAAGAACAGCCTTTGATATGTCCCCAAAGAATGAAAGAGGACATAAGAGATATTAGAACTACAGAAAGGAATAGACACTGAGTTCCAGAGACATGCCAGGTGGCACTCTAGGTACTGCGCTCACTTGTACCCCCTTTATTTAGGGCGGTCAGATGTCCCCATGGGTCACATGTGCATGAGCTCACACCCCGGTGTTAAACCATACATGGCCTCACAGCTAGAGGGCGCTGCAGTCTAGATTCTCTCCCATCTTCAATGCCGGGAGTGCGATGTTCTCCACTTCCCTCCCCAAGCCCAGGGGGTTTGGGGAGTGTGCTTACTAAAGGGTATGATTTGAGTGGAAAGAAGATGCGTGAAGGGGAAAACATTAAAAGGGAAAACAGCATGGGCAGAAAGGCAGGAAAATGTGAGCTGTGTTCAGGGAAAGGTGAGCAGTACATTAGTTTGACTAGAATTGAAAGTTCTCATAAAGAAGTGGTAGGAATGATAAAGACTGTGGTCCTGGGCGGCCTGTGGTTCAGTGGGTGGGGCGCCGGCCCCATATACCGAGGGTGGCGGTTCGGACCCGGACCCGGCCAAATTGCAACAAAAAATAGCTGGTGGCGGGCGCCTGTAGTCCTGGCTACTTGGGAGGATGAGGCAAGAGAATCACGGAGGCCCAGGAGTTGGAGGTTGCTGTGAGCTGTGAGGCCACGCACTCTACCCAGGGCGATAAAGTGAAACTCTGTCTCTAAAAAAAAAAAAAGAATGTGGTCCTTCTGGGAAACCCAAGGCCTTTAGCAAGGCGAGTGACCAGATGTGGTCTGGTGGTGGCAGCTGCTGGGTGCTAAGGCTCAGGTGGGCTGGGAGGCAGAGGGTGTGGCTTTTTGATCTTTGATGAGAAGAGGTCACTTTCAGGCCCTCATCCTTCCTTTTTCTTCCTCCTGCTCAGATCTCTGTCCCCTTTCCCTCCTCCCTGGGTGTCCAGAAGCCCTGACTGAGCCTCTCCAGGAGTTAATATTTAGACAGCATGGGGGGGGGCACCCCTGTAGCTCCCCTCCCCAGCAGGTTGGTGGGGGGCGGGGCCAGGGGGCACTGGAGTGAGACAGAGGGAGTGACTGGGCAGAGAAGCCTGCTGCGCAGGCTGGGGAGGGGGCAGATGGCAGGGCCAGAGTCCACTCAGGACATCTGACACCAGTGACCTTGCCCAGAAAAGGCCTGAGAGGGGCAGGAGCCCCAGCCCTCTGTGTGAATGCAAGTGACCATCCTCAAGGCCTGGAGAACTCCTGAATTTCTAAAGGTATGCTAGTCCTTTCAGCACCTCCCACCCCCTGGGCAGCCAAGCTGAGCGGTGCTCAGGACACCACCCACCTAGTCTGGAATTAGCCAGTGTCCAGTGCAGTGTTGCTACCTCTGGGACAAGGTTTTGCCTCCCCCATCCCAGCCAGGCAGAGAGGGCAGGCGAGCCACCAGGGCGGAGTGGGTGGGGGTGTTTAGTCCAGCTGGCCTTGAGGAGCCTGGGCCTTACAGGAGGAAGGTCTGTGGCTGAGCTAGTCTCTCTATCAGACAAGGACAGGGATGAAGGGGAGACAGAGCGTGACAGGGGAGCAGGGTCTCCTGGCTTGGCTGTGCCCACACCAACACACACACCCCCCTCGCTACCAGGAATGACCTTGGCAGCTGCCACTCCTCAGTCAACAGAGGGAGCCCTAACTCTGCAGTCCCTTGGGGCCAGGGCTGGCTGGGCTGGAAGCTGCTGCCCAAGGTGACCAGCCCCGTGCAGGAAATGGGCAGTGGGATGGGATTAGAAGAGATCTGTCCTATGCACTGATTCTTCTCTAGGTTAGGAGGAAAAGAAGGTTTGGGACCAGGAGGAAATGCTCAAAGACAGCAGAGTTGGGGTCCCCAGTTGCATACCCACCCCAGCAGACAGTGCCCAGGGGCCTCCCCTCCCTGCCAGAAACACCCCTCTGGCCCTTCAGCATGAGGTCAACCCTTCCCGGTAGTCTATTCCTTCCCCAACTCCACCTGGGGTTCCCTGGCACAGAATACTCTTCCCCAGTGCTGTACTGACCCCCACCCCACCCCACCTCCTGTCAAGATCGGCCTGCTTGCTATCTGGCCCTAAACTGGGGATCTCCCCAGGTCACCGAGGGAGCCAATCCTAGAGCCTTATGGGGGAGAGGAGACTTTCTGGGGCTTGGGGGAGACCTAGCTCCCCAGGTGTTCCCCTAACCACCAGCCCCAGCACAGAGAACCCCCTACCATCCCTGAGGAAGAGGCAGTGGGAACCACAGCTTCCTCCTCCCCCTCCCACCGCCAAGGCTGAGCCGGCCTGAGCTGCCGGCAGGTTGTCTTGGCAACGGGAGGCGGAGAGGAGATGCGCGGAGGGATGGAGGTGGATGTCACCCAGGAGGCTGCTGTGCTCCTGCCCCACGCCCCAGGCCCTTGAAGGTACTGCACACCCACCCCCTCCTCCTCCCCCCTCCTCCCCGCCCCACTCCCCGGACTCCCCCCCCCACTCTGCCCTGCACCTCGTGCTCCTGTTGGGAGGAGGCTTCCCTCCTCCAGCCGGTAATCCTGGCTCACAACCCACCTCATTCCAGGCCCCAGTCCACAGCTGTCCTTCTCGGCATCTGCTCATTCCACCTCTATTTCTAGGGACCCTTGCACTGAAGATCTGTCTCTTCGGGTGGGTTCTGATGGGGGGGTAAGAGCAAGGAAGAGACCGAGGTAGTGTGGAAAATCTGAGGTCGGAGAGGGCTGAGGTGTCAACGTCCCTGGTCCCTGGTGCCTGGTGTCTGGAGGGATGGAGGGAGACTGTTCAGGGCTGGAATGCCAGGGCTTCCTCTATCTCTCTCAGACCCTGGTTGGAGGGCAGTACAGGTGGGGCTGAAGGTTCAGAAAGCAGAGAGGCTCGTGGAGAAGCGCCCTGGGTAGCTCCTCCTCCAAGGCTGCAGCCCCCTCCCGCCACATGAAAGGTGCTGCGCACCCCCCAGTTTGCACTCCTGGCCTTTTTCTCCCCGGTGTGATGGATCTGGTGTTCCTTCCCCCACCATGGGTTTCTCTACCTTCCATAGAACCCCACCCCCAGCTAAGCCTGGTTCCTTCTCTTCTCCGCCACCTGCCTCCTTCACTCCTTTCTGTCTGGAGCCCATCCCTGAAGGCAGTCTTCTCCATCCCCACTAGTCAGATACGGACCCCCACTGCTTCTGTCCCCTCCTATCTCTTTCTCCTAGAGAAAGAGACCCTGAGGAACACCCTCACCTGTCCCCCTGTGAGTCTCCATTCAGCTATCCCAGAGCCCCCTCCCCAGATTCTAGATTTCCCCAACAGCAGCTGATACCATCAGCTGACCGGCTGTGGGCAGTGGTTGCCAGGGCAACAGCGAGGCCTGCCTAGGTAGGCAAGTCTGCGGAGGTGGAGAGGGTGCTGGGGCCAGGGCAAGGGTCGCTGGCCAGGCTTACCATCCTCCCCCACCTGGAGATAGGGTCCTGGCCTGGCTGAGGTTTTTCCAGGCATGTCCCTGGACACTCTGTGTTAGGACCTGGGGATCACCTAGCAGGAAGCTCCCTTTTCATGACACTGCCCTAGGGGAAAATGGGGTCCTTCTCAATTTGTTATACCCCACTGCAGTTCCCAGGGGACTAGGGTTACTGAAGGGGCAGTCTGGGTCTCCAGTACTGAGGACCTGGTTTCTTGCATCCTTCTGTTTGTCCCTCCAGGGAGAGGGCTAATCTTTGGGTGAGAGATTCTGGCCCTTCTGCCTACACCCCCACCCCAGAGTCTGGACCCCCAGAGGCCTCAGATGCTGCTGTTGGAGGATGGGGCCGTTCTGAGTGGGGTAGGAGGTGCAGGTGCTACAGAAGCCAGGCATTGTCCCCTGGGTTACTAGCACACACCCCGGCGGCGTTGGCGACCACAATTTGACCTCTCCAGCTGTGTATGGGGAAGCTTGAGGGGCTCTGTGCCTGTCGGTGTGTAAGTGAGAGTGTGAGTAATGCAAGGTGGGGGGTGTGGGAATGGGAAACAGGACAGCGCTGCCCGATTCTGCTTCGTCATGATGCCGGGTTAATGCTCCTCTTGTTTGAAATGGATTGAGCTGCAGTCGGGCAGGCGAGCGGGGAAGAGCACACACATCCAAACACACACACACCCTGGGCGGCCACACGCTATCAGCTGGAGGTGGGAGGGTGCGGGCAGGGCGTGGGGGGAGCTGAGGCCGCCAGGCTGCCTGTCCGCCCCCAGATGCGAGCGGACTCCCCAGCACTGGGGATCCAGGCAGCCGTGGCTGGCTGAGAAGCAGGGTGGGGGCGAGGGGGTGGGGGCCCAGAGGGGAGATCAGACCACTGAGCCACAACCAGCTCCCCTCCTTCGTTAGCTCCCACCCACCCACCCCCCACCCCAAGCTGGCTTTTTTCCTGTTATTTGTGCTCCGGGAAAGCACGGCTGGGTTCCTGGAAGAGACTGCCTATTACCTAGGCTTGGAGAAAAAGCACCGCTGTGGATCTGGGCCTGGGCCTCTCAGGCCTCAGGGGCCTCAGAGCATCTGGGCCACACTGTCTGGGACGAGGTAGGTGGCAGGGTCTCCAGCTCTCTTCTTCTCTGTGGGCAGTTGGACCCCAATACCTAGAAGTGAGGATTTGGGTGGTGGCAGGGAATCCCCAGGGAGGGAGTCAGCTGTGGCCTCCTGTTCAGTGGGAGAGTGGACCCTGGTGGCCAGGCCCTGGGACTAGCTGGGTTTGATCTGATCAAACCTGATTTGGGAAAGAGCTGGAGTGTTCTGATCCGGGCGGGTCTGTGCTGCCACACTAATATCCCCTTTTCAGTCACTCCACCCTGCCCACCTAGCTGCACCAGCCAGAGAGAGAGTGATGGGGTCAGGAGGACTTGTAGTGGGCAGGGGGAGTCCTTCCCTCTCTGCTGAATAATGAAAGGATTAAGCCAGCCCCTGCAGCCTCCTTCCTACCACCCCAGATACCCTGGAGGGTTGGAAGTTTGGAGCTGGCTCCTTATGGAACCTTCCCAGCCCATGGCTGGCCAGGCTGGGGTGAGGCCCAGTGAAGAGATAGGCTGGGTGGCAGGGTGTGGCTGCAGGCCCAACCCAGACTCTCCCAACACTGGCTGCTGAGGGGACTGAAGGGGCTGGGGCTGAGCAGACAGGATCCCAGGGTCCTGGACTCCCCCTCGCTAACTCTATTCTTTCCTGGGCATATTAAGCCCAGCACCCTTCCAGGGCAGACACACCCGGTGTGTTTCTCCCAGGGGACTGGTTGCCAGGGTAGGAGAGTCAGGGGAGCAGGAGCAGGTCTGGCAGGAAGAAAGCAGCTGGGCTCTGGGAACGGGGCACATAGGGAAGCCCCCTGCACATGGGTAGTGGAAGGACTGTGTGTGTGTTGCTATACACGTGCACTGCTTGGTTCGGATGCCAAGGAAAAGATGGGTGGGTGGATGTGAGGGGGTGTCAGCCACACTGTGTGTCACTCTGGGGGGGCCTTGCTGGGAGAGTGGGCGCATGAGCTGGCAAGCAGGGCCTTGGAGTCTCCCCCCGCATGCAACCATGTGCATGAGCTCTGGGACTCGTTCAGTGCAGACTTTTTTTTTTGTAGAGAGTCTCACTTTATTGCCCTTGGTAGGTTGTTGTGGCGTCGTAGCTCACAGCAACCTCCAACTCCTGGGCTTAGGCAGTTCTCTTGCCTCAGCCTCGCGAGTAGCTGGGACTACAGGTGCCCGCCACAATGCCCGGCTATTTTTTGTTGCAGTTTGGCCGGGGCCAGGTTTGAACCCACCACCCTTGGTATATGGAGCCGGTGCCCTACCCACTGAGCCACAGGCGCCACCCAGTGCAGACTTTTCTGCATCTGCACACCTGTGAGTCTTGTCTCAGTGCAGATAGCCTCTCCACGGCTATGTGGACCAGATTGTCCATCTGTGGGTAGGTGTCCGCAGAATCCCTTGTCCAAGGTGCCTCTGTGTGCAGAGACCAGGCTAGGGGTGCCCCAGAATTCAGAAAGCTGGTTTGAGGAAGCAAGGCACTTCTATTGCCCCATCTCTGTCAGTCCGGCCCATTCAACAGGATCTGCTATAAATGGAGGTCTGAGCAGCAATATGCCAGGAACATAGGAAGTGGGGACCTCTCCAGAGGTAAGAGGATGTGGAAACTCAAGCCTGAGAGAGGCCTAAGAGAAAACAGCCGAATGATGCAGAATGATGCATATTCCCGTGTGTTGGGGGAGAGTAAGGGAGGAAGTACCTGTGACCACCCTGTCATCCGCAAGAGAACTGCAGAGGGCAAGGCCTTGCGCAGGTAGATTCTGGGTTTGCCGCCTGCCCCTGCCAGCTCCTTCTCAGAGAGTGAGAGGGTGTTGTATGGTGTTGGCATTAGAGGACTCCTGGTCCTGGCAGATAGAACAGGGGTGTGAGAGGGAGAAAATGAGAGGAGGAAGCACTAGGCTTTGCCAGGCTTAGAAAGACTCAGGATTCAGGTTTGGCCTCAGTAAGTGATACTTCTGATGAGCCTGTGTCCCAGAGCCAGCCCAAGCCCTCGTGGTGTCCTTTTCAGGGCCAGTGTGGTGTCCCACCCCACCCACAACACACACACCCCTGGGAGCAGGGGTCCTGCCCCACCGCCTGAGGCCCCGCCCTCCTCTTCCCCACCCTGTGATGCTGTTTTGGGAACTGGTGACCTAGCTGCATGCTGCCTTTATTTCTGGCATTGAGTTGTTGCCACAGTAACTGCGGGGGTGGGGCCAGGAGGGGGAGAGGGTGAAAGGGAAAAAGAGAGGGAGGGAGGGAGGAAAAACGAAGAAAGCAAAGACAAGGGGACAGAGCAAGACAGGAGAGAGAGAGGGAAGCAGGCGGGGCAGTGGCACAGTGGCTAAAACTGCAGAAAAAGAAGAGCAGCAAAGTTCCCTACCCACCCTGACGCCAGCCTGCCAGGACAGTGTGCCTTGTTTCACAACTGCTCACTGTCTGCCCCAGTGGCCTCCAGCCCAGCTGGACCCTGGCTGTGTGGCACAGAGCCTGAGGGTCCCCAGATGCAGTCAGCAAGCAGGACTCTGGGTGTCTCCACCATCCCAGGTTAGCATGAGGGACCCCAAAGTCCCAAGTTCAGATTCAAGGGGTATCTCTGGGGACTACTTGAAAATAGCATTTGGCCTCAGATAGGCCCGGGTAAGAATTCCAGCCTGGATCCTATGTGGGGGGGACTTTGGCAAGTTAACTCTCAGCCTGGTTTCTCTACATGAGGAAAACGCTGTTTTTGTGTGAAGTATAGAGGGAACGTGTGAAAGTGCTAGCAGGCGGCTGGCACAGGCACAGGGCAGGCAGTGATTGGCTTGGAATAGGAGCAAGGGCTAGGCCGGAGGGCCCAAAGCTGTGATTCTGCGGGTTCAGGGAAATACAAGAGCCCAGTGGGACAAGTGGGCACAACCTCGGAGGTGCTTGCAGGCAGGTCTTATCAATGAGGAGCTGGGGAGCTGTGGGGAGGAGGGGTGGGCTAAGGTGGAGCTGGGCTGGTGGCTCAGATAAGGCAGGGGTGCACTGCTGGGGCAGGGTGGGGCTGAGGTGGAGGGGGAGCAGCAGCTGGGCTGGCTTCTGACCAGAGCCAGGGAGGGCCAGCTGAGCTGTCCATTCCACCACCTGGGCCTGCCTTCCTCTGCCGGTTTCCCCTTCCTTCCAGTCCTCCCTCCCTTCCTGCTGCAGCCTGCCCTTTCTGTCTCGGTCTGTGCAGGTTGCAGGGACCTAGGAGAGGGCACAGGATGGGGCAGGGTGGGAGAAGATGGGTGAGAACCTATTTCACCTGGGAGGAAATGAGCTTTGGCGGATGGGGCTGCACCACGTAGGTGGAGTAGGCAGTTGCCTGCATAGTGTGATTCCAGAAAAACCAAGGAGAAACTATCTCTCTCTTTCACACACACACACACACACACACACTTCTTCACACCAAAACACCTCCTAATAATCTAAAATTTCACCAGTAAGAACTTTATTCCTTAAGGTTACTCCTAAGTTTAAATGTGAATGTCCTAGAGAGGTAGGACAGAATTTCTACCATTAGCAGCACCCTTTTTTTTTTTTTTTTTTTACAGTTTTTGGGTAGGGCTGGGTCTGAACCCGCCACCTCCAGCATATGGTGCCAGCGCCCTACTCTTTTGAGCCACAGGCGCCGCCCAGCAGCACCTCTCTAAGGCGCTAATGGCACCCCAGAAGGAGCCAGGGAGAGGACACCCAGCTGCTAAGGGCTAAGACCCAGCCATGGGGTTGTAGACAAGAGTGGGCTGGGGACGGAGCAGAGGCAGGAGACCAGGGCTCACATCACCTTTGCATGGGGGTGATATGGTGGTTAATGCATTCAGAAGTCAGACAGACCCAGGCTTAAATTCCACACAGTTGTGTGTCCTAGACTGATAACGTAAGTCTCAACTTCCTCATATATAAACTTGAGATAATAGCCAGTTCACAGGGTTGGGATGTAAGAGTTAAATGGAAAAAAAAAAAAGTGAAGTGCCCAGCGCCCTGCCAGCCATAACATAGATATTGCATAAACAGAAAAACTGTTAATATTACCGTGACATCTATTTCAATCATGTTCTTGAGTGGTCGTGCCTATGGGATGGTGTGAGTATGAGGGTGTATGACCACTTATTCTTGCGACATAGACCCCTCACCTTCTTCCTTTTGGGGAAGCTGCCACCCCTGTACCCCTCCCCCAACTGGTTTTCAGGGGAGGGCACCAGGGCCACCCCTAGGCTCCAGGCCAACGTGTATCCTCTCTCACTTATACAGGAAAAATAGAAGCCTTGTGTGGTTGTCACCCAACTCTTTCCCTGCCCGCTCCTCTCCACTGAGCGTTTCTTCCCAAATCCAGTCCTCCACTTGGCCATGGAACAAATCCCTTCGTCCCCTATGGGCACCCCGCTCCACAAGTGCCCCTTTCTCCTGCAGCCTCTGTCCTGTTCTGTCTGCTGTTCCCTCCCAGCTGCCACCAAACATGCTCAAAGCTCTTCTTTCCTTAAAAACCAATCTTGCCTCCTCCAAAAAGACTCTTCCAGCACCCTCCACCCCCTACAACCTCCCCCCATCTGTAGGACCTGGCCAGGCCCCACCCTCTGTAACTCTAAGAAGCAGCCCCCTGGGGCCCTGCTGGCCCTGGCCTCCAAGCTAGGGGGAGAGGCCTTCTGACCTTCTCCACAGCAGTGCGTTTTCGCTTTCATGACATTCTACTTTCTTAGCCCCGCCCCCATTCTCTTTCTCAGCATTTGTTGGGCAATTTGGGGCACTTCCTGTGTACAGACCCTTTGCTAAAAGCACAAAGAATCACTAGATACTCTCCCTGCCCTCTAAGAGCTGCCCATCTGGGGTTCCTCTCTCGGACTGCGCCATCTCTGGCAGTTCCTTTCTTCCAGTCTCCTCGGAGTTTCCCAGGATGCTGTTTCTGTTTTTGACCTTTTCTCTCCCCAGTCTCATCTTCAGACTAGCAGCTCTGGGCAAATGACTCCCAAATGTCTGTTTCCAGCCTGGCCCCTCCCAAGCTCCCTTCCTCCTGGATGTTCCCAGTGGTCCACCTGATGTATCCATCACAGCCCCCAGCTGGCAAAAGTGAGCTCCCTCTTTCCCCTCCTCCCCTGCCCCTGCCTCCTGGGCTTGCAGCCTGCCCCACTCCGGGGCTCTCCAGATCAAATCCTGCTTCTGCATCTCCGTGTCCCTACCTTCACTCATGATGTTTCCTCTGTCAGGAACCCCTTTCTGGTTTTGCACGATCTCAAACTGGGTGTCTTTCAAGGCCTACCACAAATACCTTCTTCTCCAAGAAACCTTTTTTCGAGTCAAAACTTTTTGGAATTCTCAAACCACGGCATCTCCAGGACAGGATTCTGGCCACCAGAGTCACAGTAGGTGATGCCACTTCTTATACTGTCTTCTCTGGCACATGTAATTTTCAGCTTGGCATGGGAGTCACCCAGATGCATGCTTTATTTCTGGAGGAGCAGTGTAGCTCCTTTGACTCGTCTTTCTCTTCTCCATGAGACATATCACAGAACATTGTGTGGTCATTGCAGAATAGGCACTTAAAAAGTATCTGTTGTGGCTCAGCGCCTGTG
>CAUYQV010068661.1:0-39874 GCA_963574575.1 Galagoides demidoff | reverse complement strand
AGTAGCTGGGACTACAGGTGCCTGACACAACACCCAGCCATTTTTTTGTTGTAGTTGTCATTGTTGTTTAGGAGGCCCAGGCCAGGTTTGAACCCACCAGCCCTGGTTTATGTGGCCGGCACCCTAACCACTGAGCTATGGGCTCTGAGCTCACCCCTGTAATTTTATCTGCTAAAAAAAATTATTCTTTCCAGCCAGATCTATATTTTATTCATTCCCTTACGTTCATTAGATGACGTGGCACACGTTAAAAAAAATTCAGATTTACATATAGTCTGAGTTTAGACTAGTGAGAAGCTTGAGCTTGAGCTTTTTTTCCCTGAAAATCTTCTGATAACCCTATTTTTTAATTCTATCTCGACAGAAGGGATATCTTGTCTTCCCTTTTTTCTTCCTTTCAAAGATTTTTGCTAAATTATTTTTATGTATGTTACATTTTATTTTTAATTCTATTGACATTTTAAAAAGCACCTATTTTGAACTAGAAGCTGAACTGCCATCCCAGTTTCCAATTTTCCCCTTTTCAATGACTCTTATAAGCTAGCCATGGGTGTCCTAAGGCATCAAGTGCCACTTTAGAATTTTGTAGATGAAAGTTTAAAGTATATAAAATGAATACTGATAATAAACTTTTATTAAAAAGCAGACAACCATGAACATTCTAATTGAAAATTGTTGTTAATGATTTCAATCCTGTGACTTTGCAGTATTTCAATATTTCTTTACGTCTTCTGCTTAATTATTACACTAAGAGAAACGTTTTTGCTTTGTAGTAACTGATGGAGAAATCTTTCAACACGTGGCACTCTGATTTATAAAAGAGCACAAGATTAAAGTTGGGAAGATTGTATTAATCTGACACCAGGTCTCTCTGTAACATACCTGATATATGGTGTGATCACAGTAAACGTGTAATAAAAAATCAAGGGAGTATATCCCAATATAATTGCAAAAAATAAAAAATAAAAATAAAAAGAGGACCAAAGACCTAGTGACTTTGCAAAGACTTAAAAATGAAAGGTAAAACTTCTTTCCCTTACTAGGGTTGAAATACATCGAAGTCCAAATATAAGATTTTATGAAAAAAAAAAATTTTTTTTTTTTTTTTGAGACAGAGTCTTACTCTGTCGCCTGGGCTAGAGTGCAGTGATGTCATCACAACATCAAACTCCTGGGTTCAAGTGATCCTTCTGCCTCGGCCTTCTGAATAGTGAGGACTATTGGCATGTGACACCACAGCTGATAAATTATTTTATTTTTATTTGTGTAGAGTCAGCGTCTCACTATTGCCCAGGCTGCACCTTGTTGTTTTTATGGGGACTTATAAATATATTTATTTATTTGTTTTATTTTATTTTTTTGAGACAGAGCCTCAAGCTGTCGCCCTGGGTAGAGTGCTATGGCATCACAGGTCACAGCAATCTCCGACTCCTGGGCTCAAGTGATTCTCCTGCCTTCACCTCCCAAGTAGCTGGGACTACAGGTCCTGCCACAATGCCCCACTATTTTTTTGGTTGCAGCCATCATTGTTGTTTGGCAGGCCCAGGCTGGATTCGAACCTGCCAGCTCAGGTGTATGTGGCTGGTACCTTAACTGCTTGAGCCACAGGCGCCGAGCCATAGGAATGTATTTAGTAATCAAAGCCTTGTGGTCTGTAAGGGGTTGTCTAGTTCTAACATTGTATGATTTGGTTACTTTCCCAAATTCCTTCTGGCTCACCTTTAGATGTATGCAGTCTTTTTCCAACAGACCTTAATGTATCAAGGTTTCCCGTTATCAACAGCTCAGAACTATTTACATTAGAATACTGAACAATATTGCTTACCTAGTCTTTTATTTTTCTTAAAAAATTCTTCTTGAATTACTGTGATTCAGTGCTACATGGCTAATTGATTAAAAGACAGTGAAAATTCACTGTGTCTCAGCAAGTACTCCACAATCAGCTATATTTATAAACACAGCTTCAAAAAAAAATAGGGCATGATATGCTGTTGGCCATAGAATGACTAAACACTTAAACCCTTGGAGAATCCTGCTCACGTGTGACGCATCAGTACACATGTTGTATCTATCATCAAAAGAGCATCCCATTTAAGGCTTTTCCCCAAGGTAATCAAGGTTAAAGTCAGAGAAAAATTGAATTCCCTTCAGAGATGAGCTGAATAGTTTTAGAAGACTGGCCTACTGCACTAATTCCTTTCTATGATAATATCATTTTAACTAAATTTGACTTTTCCAACTCACTGCCAAGATGTTTGTTGACTCTTTTCTTTGAGAAAACCTTGACTTCTGATAACATCTTCATGGAGACAGGAGTGTACTGTTTCTTTCATTATTATATGTTATCCTTTTTTAATTGCTTATTTAAAAGACGGTTATATGATTTATTTGGTTCACTGCTCACAGTTTCAACAGATTTTTAATAATTTTAATCATTTATTCTTGTTTTAAATGTTAGAAGCTAGAAAATAAATTTTAATATTCACAGGCCAATTCTTAGGAATGGTCAGTTTTCCTAATCTTACTTCCAACACTAGGCACTCTTTGTCCGTTGATTTGGACAGTCACAGATATAACACATTTGTTCATTTTTTTTTTTTTTTCTAGAGACAGAATTTTGCTCTGTTGCCCAGGCTAGAGAGCAATGGCGTGATCAGAGTTCCCTGGTACCTCAAACCCTCAGACTCTTGGGCTCAAGCAATCCTCCCACCTCTTGAGTACCTTGGATTACAGATATGCACCACCAAGCCTATTAAACCTTTTTAAAAAAAAATTAAAATAATTTTTTTGGAGGCAGTGATTTGCTTTGTTATCTAGGCTGGTCTCAAACTCCTGGCCTCAAGTGATCCTCCCACCTGGGCCTCCCAAAGTGCTGGGATTACAGGTGTGAGCCTCTGCGCCTGGCACACAAACATTTATTTAGACCTACTGTGTGCCATCCACTGGGGACACAGTAGATTAAGTCATTGTCTAGGGAGCCTAATGTTTAATAGGGGAAGCAACAACATTCCTGTTATAGTGTAAAAGCAAGATGAGCAAGTCAAGGCTGGCATTTTTTTTTTTTTGGTTTGTTTTTGTTTTGTTTTGTTTTGTCTTAAGACAGAGTCTTACTTTGTCAACCTTGGTAGAGAGCCTTGGTGTCATAGCTCACTGCAACCTCAAACTCTTAGGCTCAAGTGATTCTCTGGCCTCAGCTTCCCAAGTAGCTGGGACTACAGGTGCCTGCCACAATGCTTGGCTATTTTTAGAGATAGGGTTTCACTCTTGCTCACACTGGTCTCGAACTCCTGAGTTTATGTGATCCACCTGCCTCTGCCTCCCAGAGTGCTGGGATAATATGAGTCAAAGGTGGCATTTAATACAGGTTGACTATTCTTTTATTTTTTAGGCAGAGTCTCACTATATTAGCCTTGGTAGAGTGCTGTGGCATCACTGCTCGCAGCAACCTCAAACTCTTGGGCTTAAGCAATTCTTTTGTCTCAGCTTCCCAACTAGCTGGGACTATAGGTGCCTGCCACAATGTCTGGCTATTTTTTGTTGTTGTTGCAATTGTCATGGTTGTTTGGCAGGCTCAAGCTGGGCTTGAACCCTCCAGCCTCAGTCTATGTAGCTGGTGCCCTACTTACTGAGCTATGGCCACCAAGCCCAGGTTGACTATTCCTAATCTGAAAATATCAAACCCCAAACTCCCCCAAGGTTGAAACTTTTTGGGAACCAACATGATGCTTAAGAAAAACGCTTGTGGAGTGTAATAGTAATAATCTTAAAAAAAAAGTTGAAATCTAAAATACTTCTGGTCCCAAGCATTTCTGATAAAGAATTCTCAACATGTACCTGGAAGAGTCAGAGAAGGAGTGAAACGTGCCTGAGTCTTTCAGCATGAGTAAGAGTTAGGTATGAGAGTGTGCGTAATGCAGAGCTAACATTCCTGGCAGAGGGAACAGCCTGTGCAAAATCATAAAGGTAAGAGTGTGATTTAAGGAACTGACCACGGTGTGTGTGGGAGAAGAAACCAGTTCAGTTCAAGTCAGGTTGGATTGTGAAGGCTCTTTAGGCCAAATGGGGAGCCCTTGAAGGATTTTCAGTGATCAAGTGATATAATTAGAGAAGGACTAGTTTGAAATCCCAGCCTATCACCTTAAATGCCCGTTTTCCTGTCTGAATACTGGGTATAACCATGACTCAAAGAGAATGTGGGAATGAACAGAGTGAATACATACAAAGTGCCTGGCATGCATGCTCAATACATGCTCAGTGGTTTTTTGTTTAAACTCTGAATTGGATAGTGAGAACCTGTGGCCAGGAAATGGACTGTGTTTTATATAAACCCAGGATAGAAATGACGATGGTATGAATAAAGCCAATGGCAAAGGGGATGGAAGAGGCATAAGTTATGGGGATTTGGAAGGTCCAGGCGGTAGGGTCTGGTGATCCACTGGGCATGGCAGAGTGTAGGCAGGAAGAGTCTCTGTGAGAAAAGAAGGAGCCAAGACTGGATCCCAGGATTCTGGTTTAGGTGTTTGGGTGGGTGGTGAGACTGAGAGTGAGAGGAAGGGCAGATCTTTGAGGGAGGACAGTGAGTTCAATTTACCTTCAAAGTATTGCTGGTGTATTAGTTGGTATCCAAGATATGGGTCTAATGCATACAAGATGGTTCTTGCTGGAGATGCAGACGCCAATTCATCAGCTTCTGGGTGATAATTGAAGACTGATGTGTATCAGTTAGAATATGCTGGACTGCAAGTGATTGCAGAAATCCAACTCAAAATGGCTCCAAAACCAGAGGAGTTTTGGTTCAGAAGGAAAGGCCCAGCAGTATGGCAGTGATCAGGCTTGCTTTATTTGGGTCTCCAGCCTTGTTTTTCTGACACACTCTAGGGTTCTGCCTGCCTCTGTGTTGCTTTCTCCTCTGGTTGGAGGCCAATGGCTCTATCAGCTCCAGGCCTCATTCATAGGCAAATCTAATAATACCTGAAAAAAGAGAGACTGTATTTTGAAACATAGAACCTTCATAAGTTGACTGCACAATGGACTGTAACAAACTGGTCAGCATACAGGGGTGGTCAACATAAGGAACTCGTAGAGTCTATGAAAATTAGGTCAATTTAAGAAGGTGGTCAATGTAGGGGGGAGGGGGTGGTCAGCTCTGGACGTTCGACTATATCTCTCTAAAGCAGCAAGGCACAGAATCCTTTATCAGAACACTGGCCATAGTTAGGTCACATGCCCATTTCTGAATCAACTCCTGGTGGTTCCTGTACCAGTCATTGGCACATAAGGTAGTGTAACCTAAGATGGGCCCACCTCTGCAGCTCTGGGTGCAGCTATTGCCCCCGAAGCACACGAGGGAGAGAAGGACAGTTGGATGAGAATTCCCATTCTGTCAAGAAAAGGAACAAGACAGATAACCAGGAAGGCTCACTGTACTGTGCATGTGGATGAGCTTCCTTGAGGGAACTGTGGAGCATGAGAAGAAAAGAAGGTCTAAGGCTGAATCCTGGGAAACAGCAGACTTCAGGGGTGTTTGGAGGAAGGATTGGATTGGTTGGAAAATATATCTTGACTTCTGTGTGACTCTTTGATTAAACTGAGCAAGGTTGTCTGGTGTGCTATGAGGGGGGAGGTTGAGAAAATTAATATAGGAAATAGGTCATGAAAGAAAAGGACATGGAGAATCATGATACCTGCTAGGGAATCTTATTAGGTCACGTGTTAATGATATTAGCAAGAATGGTCAACTACTGAGCTCTTACTCTGTGTAGGGTTTGATGTCAACTTTTCATTTAGTCTTCCCAGTAACGCTTGGGAGTCTTGCATTCTTAGGAGTATCACCATTTACAGGGGAGGAGACTAAGGCTCACTGAGATTAAATAAGTAGCTCCAGGCCTCAAATTTAGTAAGTGGCAGAGGGGACTTGACCCCAGGTCTGTCTACCACCAATATGTGTTCCTAAGCACTGCTCTTCCTAATATTTTAAAGATAGAAACTGGCCCATTACTTAGGATCTGTTGTGTTGCCTTAGCTCTCTGATCTCTTTGGAACCTTTGCCCCAGCCAACCATAGAATGCTTAAGTTGATGCTTATATGTTGGTGGGCATTTTAGGCTTTTTGATTGTCCCTCAGAACGGTCACTACAGGCTTGGCACCTGTAGCTCAGCGTCTAGGGTGCCAGCCACATACACTGGAGCTGGCGGGTTCGAATCCAGGCCTGCCAAACAACAATGACAACTACAACCAAAAATTAGCTGGGTGTTGTGGTAAGCACCTGTAGTCCCTGCTACTTGGGAGGCTGAGGCAAGAGAATCACTTAAGCCCAAAAGTTGGAGGTTGCTGTGAACTATGACGCCATGGCACTCTACCCAGGGTGACAGCTTGAGACTCTGTCTCAAAAAAAAAGAAAGAAAGGTCACTACAGTCTCTAACGTCAAAGTGAAGGGAGTGAAGGTAGCAACGGAAGGTGATGTGTGGGTTTTCAGACTCTCTTGTCATTGGTTATCACATTTTCAATCTGAACAGAAAGCCAAACCCAAGTCTCTAAACCCCAGGATTCAAGAAGGAGACATTTTTGCAAGGACTCTGTGATTCCATATATTTGTCAAATATTTTATGTGGAAAACCCCAAACCTGTGTCTTGGCATACACAGAGCTCTCAGGCAATGACCACTATGGGCTCATGACTGAAAAGTGTAGTCCCCACAATAGCTGGGACTTACTCTGAATGTGACAATATGGATGGACTCCTGGAAGGGTTTCCAGGGAGAGGAGCGTATAGTCAAGGTTAAATGTTCTAGGTAGATCATTGGAGTTTATCATGAATTTATAAGGCCAAGATGGGACATAGAAAGAGCAGCTGGGAAGCTGTTTGTGTGGCCCGGGAGAGAGATTTTGACAGCAACTGTGTTGGTTGTAAAGATGGAGTTGGGGAACAGGGGTGGGTGGGGAGACGGGATACAGATTCAAGTGATATTTGGAAGGCAAGAGGATTCTAGGCTGGCTTTCAGATTTCTGTGGCAGTAACATCACTGAGACAGCTGTACAGCAAGAGTCTGGGGAGATGACAGTGAGGTCCGGTACACAGGGTAGCCAAGCAGAGAGGTCCAATGGAGGTGGCTGGACACATAGATCTTGGGCTCAGGGGAATGAGCAGAAAACAGTGCTAAGCCTAGTTTTTGTGGTTTAACAAATCAGAGCTGAATAAGAAGCCTGGACTAGATCCTTACTCAGTTCTTGAATTGGCTTGAATTTTCCGTTTAAAAATTCCTGGTGCACAGGCCAGACATAGTGGCTCAAGGCTATTAATCCCAGCATTCTAGAAGGCTGAGGTAGGAGGCTAGCTTGAACTCAGGAGTTCAAGACCAGCCTGAGCAAGAGTGAGACCTGCATCCCTACTCAAAATAGAAAAATTAACTAGGTGTGGTGGTGGGTGCCTGTAGTCCCAGCTACTCAGGAGGAGGATCGCTGAGCCTAGGAGTTTGAGGTTGCAGTGAGCTAAGATGATGCCACTGCACTGTACCCAGAAAAGAGAGTGAGACTCTTGTCTCAAAAAAAAAGAAAGAAAAATCTGGAGCCTCATCTAGTGCCTTTTGGAGAGTAAGCAGAAAAAAGGGATTATTGTTGCATGGCAAAGTGGCATGGCAAAGTGGTAAGAGACAATCTGCCCTTTCTTTAAAAATGAGAACTTTAAACAAGCCCTACATAGGAAGTGGTGGGGTCTGTGTGTGTGTGTGTAAATGAGCTCTTATGTGTAGCATGGCTCTCGGGTTGCAGGCCGGTTTCTTTCTCTTCCTGGAACAGCTCTGCAGATTGCCTCTCTCTTTCTTTGGCATCTTGTGTTCCTGAGTTCTCCATGATCCTGAGAACAATGTGTTACTTTGGGGAAGAGCCATTGAGAACCCCAAACAGAGAATGATTAAACTCCTACTTTTTTTTTTTCTCTTTAGACTCATTTTTAAGAGATTGAGATTCTTCGAATGCCATGTTTCATAAAAATAAAAGAATTTCCTATGTAGTGGACCGTTGCTTGTAAAATGAAAACTTCTTGCAGTTCAAATATCTCTCCTTCAGATTTGCGGATAAATAGGCTTCTCCACTCACACTGACAACTGTGTGAGGAAGAGCCTCGTGAGATGATGGAACACCATTGATTTTTCATAAAAGTTTAATAAGACGATACAGGTCGAAAGCTTTGTAAAATTTGCTATAAATTGCAGTGAGGAATCGAGCAAGGTGTAATTGGATAAGAAAATGAAAATGAGACTTATATCAGGGCAGCAGAGTTGTTGAAGAACAATGGGAACCAGCTCCCTCTTCACTGTCTCGATGGAATTTTCCTAAGCAGGTGGCCGACTCTTACCTGCAAGGGACCTTTGACTCTAGTCAGCCCTTTGTCACTGGTGAGTTCATATTTAATGCATCAAGTGTTTCAAATCTCATTAAAATTCATAAGATACATTTTAGGAGTTTGGATTGGATAGGACAGCGGTTCTCAACCTGTGGAGTGCGACCCACAGGAAGTGGAACTGTATTAAAGGGCCGCGGCATTAGGAAAGTTGAGAACCACTGGAATAGGAATTACCTTTGTAACCGACTGAGCTTTTTCATCTCGTGCTTTTGGTTATGTTGTTTAATGCTACATTCAAGAATAGCATAAATTGGCGGGGTGCAGTGGCTCACACCTGTAATCCCAGCACTCTGGGAGGCCAAGGCAGGTGGATTGCCTGAGCTCATGGGTTCAACACCAGCCTGAGCAAAAGGAAGACCACATCTCTAAAAATAGCTGGGCGTTGTGGCCAGCACCTGTAGTCTCATCTCCTTGGGAGGCTGAGGCCAGAGAATCACTTGAGTCCAAGAGTTTGAGGTTGCTATGAGCTATGATGTCATGGCACTCTACCGAGGGTGACAAAGTGAAACTCTGTCCCCCCCCCAAAAAAGAGAATAGCATAAATTATCTTTTTTAACTAGCTGCTATTCAGTTTCTAGTACCTATATTTATATAGTATTGATCTACTTTAAGTTTTCTAATGAGTGTAAATATATTTATTTTAAAAAATTTAATTTTTATTAAATCATAACTGTATATATTTATGGGGTACAATGTGATGATTTGATATACAATGCGGAATGCCTAAATCAGACTGATTCACATAGCCGTCACCTCACTTACTTATTTTTTGTGGCAAGACATTGACAATTTACTCTTAGTTGTTTTGAAATCTACCCTTGCATCGTGCTCATTAGGTGAGATCCCACCAAGTGCCCTCCTCCCTCTCCCCTTCCCCTCCTCTCCCCTCCTGATTTCTGGACTGTAGTTGTGTTTTATCTAATATATATCATTTTCATATAAGATAACTATTTCTTTGTCAAATGTCTGCTCTGCTTTTCACTTTCTTAGTACATCTTAAGATTTTTTAGAAGTCCATTTCCTGGTACTAGCATTGAGAGTGATGCCAGTCCTTTTTTCCTTCTTATTAAAAAACAATGCTCATCTCCTTAAACATTGCTGGATAGTGTCTGTCATTGACTGAAATGTTGTTGCTCAACCGTGTACACTGTCCCTAATCAATCTGTTTGTAATCACTTTATCCTCATGGAGTATCATACACAAACCAACAAGGTTTCTTACCCGTAAACTAAAATGCTATTTTATACAGCTGTGTTTCTGCGGAGGTATGAAAACCATAGACTTGTCAGAATCGGTTCCATGTGAGTTTATTTGCCACATTATTTTCTCCATTGCCACATGAACTTTCTCTTTCCTTCGTTGATGACATGTAGTTAGACGAATGATTCCAGAACCTGTTCTCTGATACACAAAAAAGCAGCTAGTTCTCATTCTGGCCTAAGAGACCCAGACTTAAATGAGATTGAGTGGGGGAAAAATGACTCAAGCAAAAACATTTTCAAAAAAGCAGCCTTGTAATTTAGGATACCGGTAAATTACTAGGAAGTTGTGCAACTGCTATTTAATGGACATGAACTAATTATAGCCCAAGAGTGGTGAGTCTCATCCTGCGGATATACAATATAATTCCTTCTAGAGAAGCAATAACATATTGTTAAAAACATGCCATATTAGCTTATATACCCAAATCAAGAGATTTCTCAAAAAGAGGGAGGGCAAAGAACCAGCATGCAGCAATTCAAGCTTTGGACTTTGAACTATTTCTTTGGCCCCTCTTTTGTGAATGGATTCACATAACTAACAGTTCTGAGCCACAATTCTCTAGTCTGCAATATTTTATATCTTCATCACATCCACTTTTATTTATAATGCCAATAATAATTACAATAGCCCCCAATTAGTGAAACTTTTCTCTTTGCTGAGGGCTTTAGATAACTTAGCTCATTTAGCCCTACCAGTAACCCTGAGAGAATATTATTATACTATTATTTTGTAACTGATGGGAAAATGGTAGCTTTGAGAGGCCGCCTTGGTAGTTTTGGTAACTTTGTCTAAGAACATCTGGTTAACAGGTAAAGGAGCATGGACTCAAATGCAAGTTAGCCCATGACTACACTCACGTTAGTCTGGGATGGTTAAATGCACCATTACTAGTTCTGCGTCTCAGCGTGATGGTGATTTTTTTCCTGTGCATTGTAGGGTTTTAGATGCTCTTGGAAGAATAGAGGCAGGTTGCCTGTTAAGCTAGGATGACCAGACATCTCGCTTTTTAACAATTTGTCCTGCGTCCTGCTGCATTTTTAAAAAGTCCCGATTTTTGGAAAGAATGCAAGAACGGGCGGGAGAACAGGAAGGGAATATATGGTTTTTGGCTGCCATGTGGCTATTTTGCCAGAATATGAGTTTTATATTCTTTTTGTTAATTTTAGAATGTTAAACTGTAATAATAACAAATAATTATTGAGAAGTGATTATGGAGAACTGCTTATCAAAGTTTGCATTGTTGTCAGGCCCTTCCCCACCCCTGCCCCCACCCTGCTGCCCTCCATGTTGTCCCGCTTTACAAATGTTAAAATCTGGTCACCCTATGCTAAGCTCTAAATGTAATAAATTTTGTACCCTTGATCGAAGATTGTCCTGAGACCAGGGGTTTTGTGGTAATGGGTCTCCTGGGTGCTGCTCCAGATCTTGGAAGCTTGAGGTGTCCTGGAGTCTCTAATGTCACCCTGGTGCCAGGCGTATTTGCCCAATTTATGTCTCACAAAATACAGAAAACACCTAGAGGTACAGACTTCTGAACTTGTTTGTTGGTTGGAGATATTCTGGAAATACTCAAATCCCTTCTCTAACAACTCAACTTCTTCTCCACAGCTCTCTCTTTTTGCCAAGAATTTTATTCATTGTAAACATTGATCCCCTTTAGGAGTTGAGATTTCTTCCTGTTGCTTTGGGCAGACCCCCAGGTCTTTATGTGCTCAGGTATAGGTAGGGCATCTTTTCTGCCAAAAATACTCCCGTTCCACCAGGCCAGCTCCTCAACCGTTACCTGTCCAGGTGCTGAGGGTCATCCAGAGTTTATTCTTTCCTTTCCGAGCAGCACGGCCCTTGTATAGTCCAGGGCAACTCAGGTGCAAAGTGAATAATGTTCCTATTGATAGGTACTTTGTAAACCTAGTGTTTTGTCTAGCTGCTTTTTAAGCATTTTCTGAACATTTTTGTGATTGTTTTTTGACATCAATTTTTAATTGTTGAAATCTTTTAGCTTTTTAAATTGCAAGTTGATTTACCTATTCAGCATCTATTATGTGCAAATGAAGTTTTAGGCTCTGGGGACTTGGCTGTGAATAAGGCAGGCAAGTGTCCACCCTCACCAAGCTTACACACTAATGGTGGCGGGGGCCCTGAAATAAACATAGAAATGAAAGACCAGGCCGAGAAGGGTGATGGCTGAAATCACAGCAAGGGCGTGGGTAGTGCCTTAGACCAAGAGGCTGGGAAAGCCTCACTAAAGAGAAGGCCTTTACATGGGGGTGAAATGGTAGCAGCATCCAGCCACGTGAAGACCTGGAGGACCAAATTTTAGGCAAGAAAGAGCTTAGCCTATTCAAGGAATGGAGAGAAAGCAGAGGCCTGGAACCTGGTGGGTGAAGGGCAGCAGAGTGGAATCAAGCTTCACTATTTGTGTAGGAATAAATCCCCACTGCTCTCTCTTTTTTTTTTTTTGAGACAGAGCCTCAAGCTGTTCCCCTGGGTAGAGTGTTGTGGCATCACAGCTCACAGCAACCTCCAACTCCTGGGCTCAAGCAAGTTTCTTGCCTCAGCCTCCCAAGTAGATGGGACCACAGGCACCCACCACAATGCCCGGCTATTTTTTAGTTGCAGCCATCATTGTTGTTTGGTGGGCCCGGGCTAGATTTGAACCTGCCACCTTAGGTGAATGTGGCTGGCGCCTTAGCCACTTGAGCCACAGGCACTGAGTCCCCACTGCTCTCTTTGTCTGTACTAGACATGTTTAAATATTTAGCTGTCATGTTCCTAGAGGAAATTTGGTACCCAAGTGACAATTCTATAAGCTTAAATTTTCTTCATAATAGAACTCAAGGCTCAGAAAGGAGAGTCTCCTTTAATTTCTGGCTAGTTCCCGGCATTCACTTTCATAGCCCCCCTCCCCCAGGTAAACCATGTGTCACTTGTTTTCAGTAACTGATACAAGCACTTTTATAAACAAGTTATCTTGGTAAAAAGGATATAGCCCCAGCAGGAAGGAAGGGCAAGAAGACACTGGAGTTACTGGGGAAACATATAATGCCTGACCACGTTTTTTTTTTTTTTTTTCCCTGGGGAGAAGTGTTTTCCCTCAGAAAAGTGTCATGTGGGCACTGCTTTGTTCCAATTAATGTATGCACCGATGCCGATGCCGAGATGCTGAGACTTCCGAAGTACAGAGTTCTATTGTTTCTATCTGCCCGACACACACAATCATTGGAAAGTGAAAAAGAAAAGGAATCTGTTCCTTGTATATGAAGCAAAAACGCTACATCCTGACCCTGACGGGAAACCCGGTTTTCATGTTGTTCTCGTCAAGGGTTTGAGGGTATTTGAATGCTCCAAGGGATGAGGGCACATCCTTGGTGGGGTTAATGGAAATCGGTTTCACCAAACTGATGCATCGTGCAGTGTTACTAGATTGGCAAACCGTGGTATGTAGCGTTTCTGTTAATACAGGCAAGACATTAATTAAGTAGCTGGCAGGTCCTTTTTGTAGATCTTATCTCACAAGAACATGCTTTCCAACTTTTAACTATGAACGCTTTCGCAATAAATGCACCTTTTCTTATATCATGAAAATGTTTTGACTTTGAGTGGCTATCTTAATGGTTTCTAGGAAAAGTTAGAAGAATTAAGGTAGAGTCTTCCTTTGATGAGTATGAAAGTAATTTAAAGTAATTATTAGTGTGTCTATGTACAAAAAGATAAATCTCCTTGAGAGACTGTATAGTGATAGCTGTTACCTAATAAGAGTTCTGGTAAAGCCATCAGTTTCTAATTTTCTTTGAAGAAGCCAGACCAAATTTACCAAGTACTTTGTCATCTTTATTTGAGTCTGTGTTTCAAACTACTCTCTGCAGTAGAGAAAACTGCAGATTGTATATGTCTCTCTCTATATAACTATATCTACGTCCACTTATATCTAAGTATATGTAAAAATGATGTATTAACAATTCAACTTAAAACTTTAGAAATAAATGTCTGTGGTATAATGGTGAAATGAAGAGCCAGCAATTCTGGGACATAAAAGTTTTACTTTGCACCCTGATTTAGGGGACTGTGTCAGAACTTCCTTCATCTGTGCAAAGAACCAGGTTGTCTGTAAAGTCTGAACCCAGGCAAATATATGTAAAGGCACTAATAACGTCTTTAATCTTTACAAAGAAATATATAATACGATCTGTTTCCTGACTTTATGGAATAGTATTAGTATCAGTATTAAGTAGCTGATTTGTGAGGGTCTCTGCTAGGGGAGCACACAGCATGAAGCAGGCCTGCTCCTCCAACACAGAGGCTGTGCCTTCACCCCCTCCCACCATTCCTCACCCTGTTTAGAGCAGATATGTGTGACCCCAAAGCCTGCCTTTTCTTTCTTTCTGCTTTTTTTTTTTTTGAGATCGTGTCTCACTTTGTCGCCCTTGGTAGAGTGCCGTGGCATCATAGTGATACTGGAACTTCGTCTTCTCTTCTGGCTGGCTCGCCAAATCTGATACCAGAGTTTCAGGTTCTTGGTCTTGGCAATTCAAATAATGAATCGAGGGGGCGGTGCCTGTGGCTCAAAGGAGTGGGGCGCTGGCCCCATATGCTGGAGGTGGCAGGTTCAAACCGAGTCCAACCAAAAACTGCAAAAAAAAAAAAAAAAAGGTGAATTGAGGGACCACAGATCAGTGGTAAGACAGGATTTATTCACAGAAACAAAGAATAGAAAAACCATAAAACTCAAAGCTGCTGGGAGAGAGAACCCAGGTGGGGAACAAGTTCTCTTGCTCCCTCCGGGAAGTCTGTCTTGGGGCTCTCTGCTCAGGGGTTTATATAGCCGCAGGGGGTTGTCTTGCGGAACTCAATGTGGACTCCTAGGGCTGTGGGTCCTGTCGGTTACAGCCAGTTGTCCCATCAGCAGCAAGGTGCCAGAACTCTCAGGCCCTGGAAACTCACATGAGGAGACAGCACGGGCCATCCACGAAACTGACCAGCCAGAAGTGCATGGGGAGGAGATAGCAAGGCGCCAGTGTCTCCCCTGCAGGAGTCCGGCCCTTCTAGCAAGCTGGTTCCTCCAGCTGCCACATCATCACCACCACCAGGGCTATGGCAGGTCATGGCGCCACCTGTGCTACATCAATAGCTCACAGTAACCTCAAACTATTCGACTCAAGTGATTCTCTTGCCTCAGCCTCTCAAGTAGCTGGGACTACAGATGCCCACCACAATGCCTGGCTATTTTTCGTAGAGACAGGGTCTGGCTCTGGCCTCTGGCTCAGGCTGGTCTCAAACCCGTGAGCTCAGGAGATCCCCCCACCTAGGCCTCCCAGAGTGCTAGGACTACAGGTATGAGCCACCGTGCCGGGCTGCCTTACTGAAGTTGAAGTTATTGAGGATATCTCAGAAAGGGAAAACCATACTATAAAGTCACAAAGATAAAAGCTAACTGCCCGCCTGGTGGCTCGTGCCTGCAATCCTAGCAGTATGGAAGGCCGAGACAGGAGGATTGTTTGAGGCCAGGAGTTTCAGATCAATCTGAGCAAAAGCAAGACCCTGTCTCTCTAAATAATAGAAATATTTTCTGGGCATAGTGGTGTATGCCTGTAGTCCCAGCTATTCAAGAGTCTGAGGAAAGATTGCTTGAGCCCAAGGATTTGAGGTTGCAGTGAGTTATCATGACACTGACACCACTGCACTCTAGCCTGAGTGACAGAGAGAGACTTTTGGCAAAAGAAAAAAAAAGTTGAAGGATAGTCAACTGCAAGGAATCAGAGTAAGAAGAAAATCACTACAGGCAGAAGAAGTCAGGAAGTCTGGAGGGACTTAAGCTGAACAACACTTGGGCCGAGTGTAGCAGGTGAGGATAAGATGACAATTCTGGCGGAGAAAACCTTAAATGCCGCCGTGTGATGGCTGCAGAGTGGAATCATGTCCCTCTCTGGGAATCGCAGGGGCTGCCCAGCACTTCCTGTGCCTCATTTGTAAAACCAGGGACTGGTCCCAGTCTCGGAGGCCCCTTGTAACTCTCTGGTTAATTGTGGTTTAGGAGCAAGCAGGCTCCCTTTCTCTAGTTATCTTCAAGAACAAACTACTAAAACATGCAGTACGTTTTTGCCTTCAGCCTCCCCGTATCACAAATCTCACATTTCTGATTTGAAGATCTTGGTCATTCTTCTCTTTTCCAGTGTGAATCTCCTTGTCTCTTCCCGGCGTTTTCTTTCTCTATCTGCTGATTGAGACTAAACTGATCATTTAGCACATGGCAGGAAGCGGCGGGTGCTGAATCATCATTTCTCGCCTAATCTATTCTCAGGCAGCTGGCTCCCTCGCAGCCCTTCAGCCTAGATGAGGAGGGAAAGAGGGAGAGAGAATTCAATTCCCAAGTCGGGCACTCGAAATGAGAAAAAGGCCTTCCTGCCTCTGAGAGGTGTTCAGAAGGATCTGGTATGATAGATTTTAGCCAATGCTGGGAAAAGAATGAAAGATACCAGGACGTGGAAATCGGAGCATCGCAGAGTAGTTGACTGGGTGCTTCTGAATTTGACAACGAGGCAAACACCAAGAGTACGAAGCTCTGTCTCAGAAACTTCAGAAACAGGCTCTCACCTCTGCCCACAACGGAGTTACTCCTCTCTAAATAACACTGTCCTGAATTTTGGAGGGATTAAATTTTAAACATTGAATTCAAGGGAGTGTGGTTACAAGAATATCAGGGTCTTGTGAAGAAGCTTGGAGTCAGCTCCTCAGCTTCAGAATCTTGTTCTCCCATGGTGTGGGCATGTGTGCACGCACACACGCATTTTTGCTCTTCAAACTATTTCCAAGTAAGTGGAACTCTAGTTAGACAGTGGAGATTTGCCATAAGGATAAAGACTAAACTACTTTCCTGTTGTTATTGACATTGTTACTGTTGCAATTGGTGTAACTACACCACTCTCATTTCTTGGTCAGTTTTCTGGGTGCCAAAAATAGTGAAGGCTCAAGGCTGCCAGATGGGAGATTTGAGATTTAGGTCCATCTCTAAATCCCTCAGACATGTTGGAAATCTCTCAGAGAGGACACTTCTATACCCCTCGCCCCCACACTCTCCTATGACAATAAGAAGGAGAAGCCACAGATACTGGGGGTTCAGATGTCTTGTTATGTAAAAAGGCTAACTTGTCCAATAGTTGACTGAAGGACGTTTCTGCCTAGACAGGTTAAGATCTTTTGGAAAAGTAGATGAAAATGCTCAAACTACCACTGGAAAAACAACTTCTACATAAATGTGCAATGGTAACATTAAACTGAAGAGCCCTGAGAAACTTAGAGAGTCATCCATTCAGTAGTGATATCACTCTTAGGAGATTTGGACAAGATAGTTTAAAATGAACTTAGGAGCTGGGTGTGTCGTAGACCGTGGGAGGAAGATGACCCTAGAAACATCACGATGTTTACTTATCAGAAGACCTTGCATCCTCGTATTTCCTTGGAACTCATATTTTATCGTCGAAACTTTAAAAAAATTATATTTACTAGAATACGTTTAAAAAATACAAAACTTATCTTGATCTTTCTAGCTGTTGCTATGGTTTTGCATAATACATCATTAGAGCCATGGCATTCCAATGATGTATTAAAGTAATATATCATAACAATGCCACGGCTTTGATGATATATTAATGTAATACATCGTTAAGGCGCCATTGGCCTCGTGATGTATTACTCAAAACACTACCAATTGGTTAGATCAACACAGAGGGACCTGTGTGTTGGGGACAGGAGAATGGCAAATGATTTTGGACCCAAGCACAATTGAACTTCTCAGAGATGTCTCACCCACAAAAGCAGTTCTGTAAGATTGGATGGGCTTCAAAGGCTCGCTCAAGAGTGGCGGGGTTGAATTGCAGTGAAGGGCAACAAAGACATCTGCTCTGACTACATTAGAAACCTGTGCCTTGGGTCAAGTTTTCACACAGGGACAGGAAGAATATGCCTATGTTCTGCCTAACAACCAACCCTGTGCTTTATTCACGTTGTTTCTTTTAATCCCCACTGAGATATTATTAACGGGATTTTAGAGATCAGGAAACTGAGGTGCAGAGGAGTACAATGAGGTCCCACAACTAGTCAATAGTGTACACACGATTTGAGGCTATGTCTGCCTAACTCCAGAGCTGGGTTGGGGGGTGCGGTTATTCTGATTTTGTGCCCTCATTCAGTGAAATTACTTTTTCCCGTCCCTAAAGGAAAACTTGGGAATGAACTGATATCCTACTGTCCCCCTACACCCTTCCTCATCTTCCATCGGTCTGTACAATATTCAGAGGGGGCATTTGTTTTTGTTTTCAGATTAATGAGAGGGGACAAACAACTAGCTTACCATGTTTGCATTAGTTAGGTACAGTCCCTCTTGCCGTTTGTCCCACACCCAAGCGGTGCGTCATATACCCTTACATTGTGCCCATGAAGTGGGAGCACACCAATCCCCCCAGCCCCTCCAGAGGAGGCATTTGGAAAAACTAATCTGGAGAAACTTAGGCAATGCTAGAAAGCCATTTGTCTTTTTTTCTCAGGGTCCTGCCAAATGCCTAAGCTGTGGTTAAGGGATGAGCGGCCCCTGGGAGGGTGGCTCTGCTGGTGGCCCCAAGCTTTCCCATTGTTCTGCTGAGTAGCCTCGTCCCTGGCTTCCTGGGGTCCCACTACAGATGTCTCCTCTCCACAGTCGCCAGAGCCATGACTTAGAAAGGTAAATCCTGCCGTGTCACCATTTCACTTAGTTCCTTTCAGAGGCTTCCCACTACACTCAGAATGAAGTCCAAATTCATTACCCCAGCCCCGCAGCCTTGACTTTCTTGTGGGGCTGCCCCGGTCTTCTTTCTGGCAGGTTGCTTTGCACAAATCAACGGGCTTTTGCAGTTATCCCTGATATTGACCAGCTTTGAATGGGGGCTTTTTTCTCGTCTCCGAGGTCCCACCTTAAATGCCACTTTCTCAGAAAGGCCGACCCAGATCACCTGTTCACTCTTGAGCACATTTCCTGCTTTTCTTGTCTTCTCACTCCCTAATATTCGATCAGTTATTAATCTATCTATTGCCTTCCTCCTGGAGCCCCCAGTAAAAAGACTGGACCTTGTCTCCAGTGTTCTTAGCTGTATCCCCAGTCTGGAACACAGGAGGTATCCAATAATGTTGATTAAACCAGGCTCTATGTCAATGTATTGGTTGACCATGTTGAGGACAATCATAGGTGTTACAGGGGCAAAGGAAAAGATGAAAATACATAGAGAACTAGAGAGAGACAACTGACACAGCAGTTGAAATGAGCCCTCTCTATAGGAATTAGAAGGGAGAAAGAGAGCTGGACTAGGCTTTGGTGAATGCTAAGGCCGACTTCTCAGGGCTCCTTCCATGCATGACCCATCCCAAGCTTCTGGTGTGTTGGTGGTGTGGGGTGTCACAGGGTCATATGTGATTACATTTATGTTCAGTTCACATGGTTGTGTATTTGTGCAAAATTTGGAAAAGTGAGAAATTTTAACCAGAGCCACTCATACATCTGTTTGTGCTGGGTAATTTACTTTTATATAGTATCTAAATAAGATTTCCTAAACTGTACTAGTTTCAGACACCCCAAACGTGGATCCATCCCTGGTTGAAAGTATGTTATGGAAAAGTTAGAATGGGAAAAAGAATATGGTTGTATGCTGACGTCTTGATCAATCTATATGGTGGAAAATTAACTAATTTTAAGTTAAAATCCTCTCATTTTACAACAGAATTATATCAAATATTTTAATTATTTCTTGTCAGAGAAATTGCTTAAAGCCTGGAAAAAATTGGGAAATTTCTGGAATTTTCTTCCTTATTACAACTCACTTGGTCTTGGTCTGATTTTTCTTGAGGATTTTATAAAGCAATTGAGTTTCTAATCTTGGATAAATTAACTCACATGAAGGTGTTATTGATTTAGTGTGTTTTCCTTCCCAGAGGTATTTGTGGTTAGAGGAATACTGGAGGGATGACAATGGAACATAGGTAATGTAGGGCAACCCAATAGAAAATGCTTAGCGGCAAGAAGCATCGGGGGTGTCCAACCTTTTATTTCTCTGCTGCACATTGGAGGAATAAGGGCCACACAGTAAATACACAAACACTAACAAGGTAGAAAAAAGTCCTCACAAAATCAGCATGTGGCCTACGGACAGCAGATTGGACACTCCTGATTTAGACAGTGCCAAAATTAAACCAGGTCTTGATGGAACTGGCCTTTAATTAATAAATAAACTAATTAAACCAATATTTGTTGAGTGTCTTCCATGTGCTAATTATTGGGGATTCGTTGGTGATCTACATCAGAAGCCACCCTGTTCTGATGCAGCACCCAGCGTGAGCCAGTTCCCCAACCCCCCAGGTGAAGGACTCAGGTGTATGATGCAGACACAGGTGCAGCTTGGAAGGTCAAGGTTTTATTTGCCTCTGATCTGGCCTGGGTGCCTTTGTGCAGGGCACAAACACAGCAAGGGTGCCTCTGCTGACAGTCAGCTGTGGGAGACACATGAATCGAATAATTGCTCACTCAACCAAGGCTTGAAGGGAAACGTAGAGGGTCCCGCCTAGCATATGAGCAAAAACTTAGCCTGGACCAGGACATCAGTAAAAGGCTCCCTGAGGGACTGACCCTAGCATGGAAATGTGAAGAGTGAGGATGAGATTGGGGTTTGAAGTGAGTCCAGGAGGAGAATGTAGGATGGGAGTAAGACCTGAGGAGTGTATCAGCCAGAAAGAGCAACATATGCAAAGAAGTGAGAAGGGGCATGACAAGCTGGAGGGACTTCAAGAAAGCCTGTAAGGCTGGGGAGCACACAGAGAGCATGGGATGGCTGGGCACCGAGGCTGGAGGAGAGGGCAGGGTCAAAGCATGCAGCCCTGGAGTGCTGATCAAGACCTTGGGCTCCACCAGAGAAGCAAGGGAGTATTTTTCAAAGCAGCAGTGACGCTAGACAATTCTGGCTTCAGTGTAAACATATGGGACAGGCAGAGAGGGTGCAGAGAGACTAAGTTGGAGGCTCTGATTGTGGTCCTCTGGCTTGAACTAGAGGGTGGTACATGTTACAATCAGTATGTGTATCCTGGATTCTCTGATAAACCAAACAAATCAATACAACCTTCACTAATGAGGACTTCAATATTGCTTTCTTTTTCTCACTGTTGAGTTTTAAAATATTTTCTTCACATTGCGAATATAAGTTCATTTGATCTTTTTGCTACAAGAAACTCATTTTTCTCCAGTCATCTTTTTTCCTTTTTTTGAAATTAATTTTTCTTACTTATACATGTGTATATTAGGTTTCCACTTTTGCCTTTACAGAATTAAAAAGGCTAAATTTAATGATAATAACAATATTTAACATAAGGACTGAGAACAAAAACCTCATAAAGAACGAATGAAGATACATACATTCAGAAAAGAAATCAGACGATTGCTGCAACAAAATATTAAGCAATAATAATAGTAATAATGCAGAGAAAGTAGCATTCAGATTGTCAGATAGAAGTATGTTATTATAGAATACTTTTATCAGTTAACTTCTTCTTCTTATTTTGTTTTTTCCAAAGTCTCATAAAAATAGACAACCAATATTTATAAATGAAAGTAACAGATAATTTCAAAAAAACAGATCATGCCAAATCTTATAGACAATAGAAAAAAGAAATACTTCCCACATAACCTCCATCTTTTAATCTGCACTTGCAGGACTTGAGTTTGTCATAGAAACTCTCTTTTTATGATATCTATTAAGTAAAAATTTCTATCTTAAGATGTATTAGTCTGGCTCGGTGCCTGTGCCTCAAGTGGCTAAGGCTCCAACCACATACACCTAAGGTGGCAGGTTTGAATCCAGCCTGGGCCCGCCAAAACAACAATGATGGCTGCAACCAAAAAATAGCTGGGCGTTGTGGCGGACGCCTGTGGTCCCAGCTACTTGGGAGGCTGAGCCAGGAGACTCGCTTGAGCCCAGGAGTTGGAGGTTGCTGTGAGCTGTGAAGCCATGGCACTCTACCCAGGGGGATAGCTTGAGGGTCTGTCTCAAAAAAAAAAAAAAAGATGTATTAGTCATACAACACATAATAAATTAGTCCCAAACTTAGTAGTTTAAAAAATAATAATAGACATTTATATATTATACAATTCTGGGGCTCAGGAACATGGAGGAAGCTAAGCTGAATAGCTTAGGCTCAAGTTCTTTCAAGACAGTGAAGTCCAGGAACAGTGGAGGCCGCTGTCATCTGAAGGTTGTACTGGGGATGGAGGATCTTCTCCCAAGTAGCTCACTCGTGTGCTTCTCAGTCAGTGCCGGCTGTTGACAGGAGACCTCAGCTGTAACGCCTTTTATGATTTCTCCTTGGAAGTCACACTCCATCATTTGTAAAACACCCTATTGATGAGGTCTTATTCAATGTGTATTTGAGTAATACACAGGCCTTATTCAATGTGTATTTTTGGGGGTTTTTTTGAGACAGAATCTCACTTTCTTGCCCTTGGTAGAGTGCTGTGGCATCACAGCTCACAGCAACTTTAAACTCTTGGCCTTAAGTGATTCTCTTGTCTCACCCTCCCAAGTAGCTGGGACTATAGGTACCCACCACAATGCCCGGCTACTTTTTTGTTGTAGTTGTCATTGTTGTTTAGCAGGTCCAGGCTGGGTTCAAACCCGCTGGCCCCAGTGTATATGGCCAGCACCCTAACCACTGAACTACAGGCGCTGAGCCCTTATTCCAGGGGTCCTCAAAATTTTAAAACAGGGGGCCAGTTCACTGTCCCTTAGACCATTGGAGGGCCAGACTGCGGGTCCCAGGATGAGTCAGCTGCTAAGCAGGACAGGCGGCGGTGGCAAAAACACCCGGCGGGCTGGATGAATGTCCTAGGTGGGCTGCATGTGGCCCACAGGACGTAGTTTGAGGTCGCCTTCCTTATTCAATGTGTAAAGAGATTAGGGACTGCCTGGAGCATGAGCACCAAGAGGCGAGAATCACTGGAAATCATCTTAGAGGCTGGTCACCATAGTATGGCCACCATTTGAGACCTCTCAAGAAAAGAAAAAAAAGTGAGAGTCAAAAATAACATATCTATATATGCATATGTTCGTGTATCATAAAAGAGCAGTTAGCCAACTTACCTTACACATTTTCCTTTGAAAGTTTGTTTTTAGGCATTATACTTCGGGTATAAGAGGTTCAGTACTAAGTGGTCATATTTTATGTATTATTCATAATAAAAGATGTAGGGAAATGGTTGGATGCAGTGGCTCATGCCTTCAATACCAGCACTCTGGGAGGCTGAGGTTGGAGGATCCCTTGAATTCAGGAGTTCAAGACCAGTCTGAGCAAGAGTGAGACCCTGTGTCTACCAAAAATAGAAAAATTAGCCAGGCATTGTGGCCGACACCTGTAGTCCCAGCTACTCTGGAGGCTGAGGTGGGAGGATCAGTGGCACCCAGGAATTTGAGGTTGCTGTGAAGCAGTCTGAGGCCACTAACACTCTAGGCTGGGCAACAGAACGGGACTCTCTCTCTCTCTCTTTTTCTCTCTCTCTCTCTCTTTCTCTCTCTCTCACACACACACAAAGATGTGGAGAAAAAGTTTAAATGATAAAATTATGTGAGGCTACAAAATTCTAGTGTGCTTAAAAAAACCTACTTGGCTTTAATTAAAAACCATTAACCACCTATCATTAGACAATATACACAATTAATTAGAATTCATTTTTGCAATGGGTAAATGAAATGGGTAAATAGTATTTGTGCTGTTTGAGAGATCTTTTTAAGACTTTAGTATAGCACATCTTACACGGGTACATGTGAAATTTACTAGGTGTAGAATATAAATGTCTTAACTCAATAACTAAGAAAATGCCATGAAGCCTACATTGACCAGTTTGATGAAAGCATTTCAAATTGTACATGAAACCAGCACATTGTACCCCATGACTGCATTAATGTTCACAACTATGATTTAATAAAAAAAAAAAAAAGACTTCAGAGAAGGGGGGAAAACGCACAGTCTTTACAGAGATAAAGCATAAACTCATAAAAAATAGAAGTAACAGCACAAGAAAATCACACAGAGTTCTATCTCATGGTTGGGCGCTGAATGCATTGTACAGGCAACAGATACTCAAGAGGTCAGAGCAGGATGGATCCCTGCAGGCCAGATGGGCCAGGAGCCCCTGTGGAAGTGGTGGAACCTAAGCTGTATCTCCCAAGGCTGTGAAGAGGCATAATCAATCAATCAGTTCAAGAATTTATTAATCACCCATTATTTATCAAGCATCAAGCTAGATGCATATAATATAAAATGATGTATGCCTTTAAGAGGCTTTCAATCTAGTCATGATATAAATAAAAGGAGAGGAGGCTTTCAGAGCAAATAGAATAGTGCATGCTATAATACAAAGGGATTGGGGGGTTTCGTGAGTAAGGAGGGGCAGGCCAAGCAGTGGATGGCCCAGAGGACTCTAGATGTGTTTTTTTCTGTAGACACTGAGGAATCAGTTACGTCCCAGGAATACAGGCCCTCGTTGGCGCTGTCACCACTTGCTACCGGTCATGGAACATACGTTACTGTGTCAGGAGAATGACGTGCGTGGCTCAGGGTCTGCCTGACCCCAGATCCCAGGTATTCGGAGGAGGGATGTCCAAGGTGAGGTCAGCTGGATGGAACGAAGTAAGGAAGAGCGGACAGCAGAGTGCAGGCGCAGCACTGCAAGTGAGGGAAAGAGGCGTGGGTTCAAGAACACACACGGAAGGCAGAACTGAGAAGAGCAGACCTCTGCACACAAGCATTAAAAAATAATCCTGATACTCTTGGTTATGAAAACAGGTCAAGACTTGCTGGCCAGTGGCTTGTCCTTGAAGGCTGTGATAGCAAGTATCCATCTCACCATCCCCTTGGGTTGCGATGTTTTCTTCAGTCAGTGTTGGAATCCACCGGGCTGCCACTACAACCGGGCTTGAGCCTGCATATCATAGAGCAGTGTGGAATGAGTGTTTGTCCCCCCCTCCCCAAAAGTGTATATTGAAATCCAAACTCCTTCTGTACTGGTATTAGGAGGTGGAGCTGGCAACAATGACAACTACAACAACAACGAAAAAATAGCTGGGTGTTTTGGCAGGTTCCTGTAGTCCCATCTACTTGGGAGGCTGAGGTAAGAGAATTGCTTAAGCCCAAGAGTTTGAGGTTACTGTGAGCTATAATGTTACAGCACTCTACTGCAGGCGACATAGTGAGACTCTGTCTCCAAAAAGAAAAAAAAAAGGAGGTGGGGCTTTTGGGAGGTAGGTCATGGGCGGGGAGCCTTTGTGAATGGACTCAATATCCCTTTGAAAGAACTTACTGAGAGCTCTCAAGCCCCCTTACCACCAGATGAGGACATAAGGAGAGGGAGACAGTCGCAACCTGCAAGAGGGACCTCCCAGAACCCTACCCTGATCTCAGACTTCCGGGCTCCAGAACTGTGAGAAGTAAACGTCTCTTATTTATTAGCTGCACAGTCTGTGCAACTTTGTCACAGCATCCTGAAGGCACTGAGCCAGGGAGCTGTGGCAATGGGTGAGTAAAATAGACCAGTGGGATTTTCCTCTTGGCTTTCCAATTCTTTGATTTTGTGCCTTTGTATTTATGTAGACCAAAAAATTTAATATTGAAATGTGAAGCCTACAACTTCTGTGGTCCTCAAGGGTCCTGCAAGTCTTGACAGCCAGACACAGTCGGGTGCTGCTGCTTCATGCTGTAGCTGCTGTGGGTCACAGCCAGCCTGGCACCCGGCAGCGAAGTGACAGGAGGTTTGTTTAGAGCTAACAGATGTCTCTGTGCTGTTCCCTTTGATCTGTGCACACCAGCTTGTAAGGTGTCTCATGGTAACTGTCACTTTCTGTTTCAGGCTTTGTCAGATGGGTGTGGCGTGGGAGTGTGGTTTCTCCTCAGGGTGGGCTCCAACAAGAGCCCCCAAATCTCCCAAGATTTATGGACAGTTGGAGGAGGCAGGCTGGCAGTGAACTTGCACAGAATGAGTGGGTGCAGGGTGACCAGAGCCGACGCTGACCCTGAGCTCGATGAATTAATATGGTGGGCAGAGTGTCACTGAGCTCCTGGCCACTGCACAGGGCATGTGGTGGTGACCATGAATGAGGAGAGAAATGGGAATATTTTGCAATGGTCTATGAGGGCTCCTCCTGCCAGTCTGGGATGCCGTGTTGGCAAATGGGTTAGAAATTCACATTTGAGTAAGAAGTAGTAAATATGCTGCTTCACATGCAATGGAGTGACATGCACCTTGCCCCTTAATTATTGTGTGTCTCTGTCACATACGTCTCATAGAAGACTGGCAGGTAGGCGCTGAGCACTTAAACGGCATCAGAATTGTACCCCTGGCTCTGTGGTTGTCTGTCAGCATCATCATATCTTACAGCAACCTCAAACTCCTGGGCTCAACCTATCCTCCTGCCTCAGCCTCCTAAATTGCTGGGACTACAGGTGTACCACTACACCTAGCTAATTTATGTATCATTTTTTGTAGAGACAGTGTCTCACTCTTGCTCAGGCTAGTCTTAAACTCCTAGCCTCAAGGGAGCCTTCCGCCTTGGCCTCCCAAAGTTCTGGGATTACAAGTGTGAGCTGCCATGTCCAGCCTAAAAGAAGATTTTGAATAGCTATTTACAGCCAAGAACCTTGCAAGGACACGCCATTGTCAACTGTTTCCATTTCTAACACCCTTTATAGTGCTAAAATTGTTTAAGAAATCAAGAGCAAAAGAACAAAAAGAGAAACAGAAACCAAGAACAAGAGAAATGAAAATAAATACAGTGGGGCTGCTCACTTGAAGGTTTCTTCCATCCTTACAATGCTCACCTTATTATAGTAATTTCGAAATATGGAAAATCAAGACTTCCCAAGGCTAAGAAAAACAAAAACCTCCAAGGTTTTAGTAAGGCTTCATGTGGTTCTGTTGCAGAGGGTTCAGGTTGCTCCTTCAGGTTTTGTAAAAGGGATTGAGGCTTAGGAATCCATGTTTCCAAGTCATCTGTCCCAGAGTCTTAATACCTGCAAATACCAAAAATGTAAGGGGAAAAATGGGCAGAAAAAAGTATTTATGTTTCATACCTATTTAAGGCATATTTGTGTCTTATACAGAGGGGCTGTTGAAATACTGAGAATTGAAATGATTGCCTCAGGCAACAAACTTTTCACTGAGCTTATGCTCGCTGCTCAACCTTTTACTACGACTGGGTGGGAGAGTAAGGAAATCACCAGTGTGTCCTCATAAGGTTCTTAGTTGTAAAATATATGTATGGTAAGTGCCGCTGCTTGGGGTCCACACTGCTGGGCAAAGGCTTACACAGGCAGTAGGGGACTCTGCTGGCTATTGCAGAAATTATTCAATACTAAGCTTCTTATATATGTTGGGACTCTTGATGGAGCTGATAGAATAATTCAGACCAGCTCAAGGAAGAATGTGAAGTTTAAGGTAATGGAAAATCAATTGAAAAAGCTTCTGCACAGCCGGATTCAGGTGCTCTGTGTCCACAGGAATCTGTCTCTCATCATGTAAGTTCTGCTTTCCTCTGTTTTGCTTTATTTTCAGGAAAATCTCCACCCAGGTGGTGGCCACAGAGGTTCCAGACATTTTCCCCTGCACTCAGAGGGAGAAGGACCGGCTCTGCTCAAGAGCTCTAGCTGACGTTCTGGGAGGTGTTCTCATCAGCGGTGTTTGGGTTCCTGCCCCTCCTTGAAGCCATTGTCACAGTTCTGTGGTGTCCAAGTGACCCTGTCCAGGCCAGGGTCAAGCCCCACTCCTCCACCTGGGAACTGGGGGTCAAACCTGAAACATGGACTGAGGGGTGGAGGGAAAATGTTCCAGAAAGGAAAATGGGTCCTGTTACCGAAAGAAAGGGAAAGGAATGCTGGGTAGAGAAAAATAACAGGTGTGCACCAGGGTGCTTGTCTTACTCTGTTTTCTGTTGCTGCAACAGAGTTTGTTAGACTGGGTAATTTATAAAGGAAAATAGTTTATTTGGCTCACCATTCTGGAGACTGAAAAACATGGCGCCAGCATCTGGCAAGGGTCATTCCATGGTGGAAAGACAAAGGTGGATGAGAGTGTACCTGTGACAGAGGTGTGACAGGGGCAAAACCCAGGGGCAGCCTCACTCACCACAGCCTGCTCTGGAGGGAGCTAATCCAGTCCTGCTCTCACTACTACAGTCCCAAGAGAGTGGTATTCGCCCGTCTAAATGACCTAGTAACCTTTTAAAGGCCCTAACTCCCAACATCACTGCACTAAATTTCCAACATAGGAATTATGGGGGACGTAGTCAAACCATAGTGGTGCTCATGGTCATGGAGTCCCATAATCTCTTATAAGCTACATCTATGGCCAAGGTTCAGACTGGCCTCAGGGCCCAACATCCTCAAGCATCAGGCTGCATGTGGTCATTCTGTGACATTTCCTCCCTACCACATCTCAAGGTTGTTTCATAGTTTCAGTAGGTCTTTAAAAATATATGTGTAGGCCAGGCGCAGTGGCTGATGCCTGTAATCCCAGCACTCTGGGAGGCCGAGGTATGTGGATTGCCCTGAGCTCACAAGTGTGAGGCCAGTCTGAGCAAGACCCTGTCTCTAAAAGTAGCCGGGTGTTGTGGCGGGCACCTGCAGTCCCAGCTACTCAGGAGGCTGAGGCAAGAGGATTGCTTGAGCCCAAGAGTTGGAGGTTGCTGTGAGCTATGATGCCACAGCACTCTACTGAGGGTGACAAAGTAAAACTTTGTCTCAAAATAAATAAATAAATAAACATATGTACAAATGTAAATGATCATGGCAAAAAAAAAATCCACATAGAAAATACTACAAAATGAAAAAGAAAAGTCTCACCAACCCCCTAACCACCAGTCTCCAGTCCCTAATATAACAAAAAGGTATGGATTTCTAGAAAATTTCTCTCTGAAAACAAATACCTGCCTATCTACTCACAGATCCACACATCCGTCTAATCTTTTCCTTATTTCTTCTTTAACAAGTTGTTTATTATTACATGTTATGCAGACTTCTCTGCAGCATGGTTTTTCATTTAATAATATTCTTGGTATCTTTCCATATCAGCATACAAGGATTCTTTTTAGCAGCTGTATAATAGTCCATAAATCCATGTACTATATATTTAATCATTTTCCTATTAATGGACATATTCATGCTTATGTTTCAAACAATTCTGTCATGGACATTCCCACGCACATAGCTTAGTGTACTTTTGTAATTATATCTGTAAGCTAAATTCCTAGAAGTGAAATAGTGCATTCAAAGATATGTGTGCAATTATAGACCACAAAATGACATTTTGGTCAACAGTGGACTATATATACAATGGTCATGTAGGATTATAATGGAGCTTTTGGCTTTTGGCTGGAAGGAAGCTGAGGTGCAACTTTGGTGGGTCGTCTGAAATCTGGGTTCATCCTCAGCCACCTCCACCATGCTGCCTAAGTTCAACCCCAATGAGATCAAAGTCATGTTCCTGAGGTGCACCAGTGGTGAAGTCGGTGCCACGTCTGCCCTGACCACCAAGATTGGCCCCGGGTTTGTCTCCAAAAAAGGTTGGTGATAACATTGCCAAGGTAACTGGTGACTGGAAGGGTCTGAGGATTACAGTGAAACTGACTATCCAGAACAGACAGGCCCAGATTAAGTGGAACCTTCTGCCTCTGCCCTCATCATCGAAGCCCTCAAGGAATCACTGAGAGACAGAAAGAAACAGAAAAGCGTTAAACACAATGGAAATATCACTTTTGACGAGATTGTCAACATTGCCAGACAGATGAGACATCAATCCTTAGCCAGAGAACTCTCTGGAACCATTAAAAGAATCCTGGGAACTGTCCAGTTCGTGGGCTGCAATGTTGATGGCTGCCATCCTCATGACATCATAGATGACATCATCAGTGGTGCCATGGAAAGCCCAGCTCGTTAAAAAGTACAAGGGAAAATATTGGAGGAGGGAGAGGGGAAGGCGGGGGGAGTCCAGGAGGACGGAGGGTATTTGGTGGGACCTCACCTAATGTGCAAAATGCAAGGGTAACATGTCAAAACTATTAAGAGTAGAGTATAAATGTCTTAACACAACAAACAAGTAAGTAGGGTAAAGGTTATGTTAACCAGTTTGATGTAAGCATTCCAAATTGTATATAAAACCAGCACATTGTACCCCATAAATGCATTAATGTACACAGTTATGATTTGACAAAAAAAGAAAATATTTCAATAAAGGATCATATGATACCTCCCAAAATTATAATGGAGCTGAAAAATTCCTATTGCCTGGTGAAGTCATAGTCATCCTAATGTCTTAGCCCAGCACATTACTCACTCAAATCTATGACAGAAAAAATAAATAAACTAAGCAAACCATCATGCATATATTTCTGAAAAGTATGCGCCTTCTCCAGAAGAGACTTAGGTGGGTACTTTAGGAGGTATTCCGAAAGAAGGCACTGTCGTCATAAAAGATGACAGCTCCATGAATGTCGTTGCCTCTGAAGACCTTCCAGTGGGATAAGATGTGGAGGTGGAAGTCAGTGACATTGATGATCTCGACCCTGTGTAGGCCTTGGCTAGTGTGTGTGTTTGTGTCTTAGTCTTTAAATAAGAAAGTTTAAAAATTAAAAAAAAATTAAAATTTCAAAAATAGATAAAAGCTTATAGAATAAGAATATTTCAAAAAGGTATTTTCTTTTTTCTTTTCTATTTACAGCTGGGCAATGTATTTGTGTTTCAAGCTAAGTATTATTACAAAGGAGTCAAAAAGTTAAGAAGTGTTAACAGTTTATTAAGTATAAGTTACAGTAAGCTGAGGTTAATTTATTATTGAAGAAAAAAATACTTTTTTAGTATAGTTTAGTGTAACCTAAGTGTACGGTGTTTATAAAGTCATGCAGAGTGTGCAGGAATGTCCCAGGCCTTCACATTCAATCACCACTGACTGACTCACCCAGAGCGGTTTCCAGTCCTGTAAGCTCCATTCCTGAGTGGCCCATTCCAGGTGTGCCTTTTTTTTTCTTTTATTTTATGTTTTTACTGCACCTCTTCTATGTTTAGATATAGTTAGAGACACAAACACATAGCACTGTGGCACAATTGCCTGTGATATTCCAGGCAATATCATGCTGTACAGGTTTGTAGCCTCAGAGCAAACGGTGTACCATAGAGCCCAGGTGTCTAGGTTTGTGTAAATACACTCTATGACGGCTGCACAGCAATGCAAACGCTCAGGGATGCATTTCTCAGATGTATCCTCATCACCCTATGATGCATGATTGTATTTTAACTTTAGATCCATATTAACGAATTGGCCTTTGCAAAGACTGTGCCCATTGCCATTCATACCAAGAGCACTGAAAGCTTCCCCCACGCCCAATCACCACCGGATTATCTTCAGTTAAACTTTTCATCAGTGTTAATCTGATACATGAAAATGGTATATCATTGTCTCTGTATGCACTTTAAAATTACAAATAACATTGACTATCTTTTCATATGTCTAGCCCATTTCTATTTCATGTCTGTCAACTTAAAATCTGTTGCTTTCCAGCCACATTAAAACACATCAGGTAGTTGCCCGTCATCCTGCCTGCTCCTTGCCTAGAGTTCATTTCATCCTGGTCATGTAACGTGATGATTGTAGATTTACCATGGTCGAATTCCAGAATGTGAGCACTGAAAAAATGTTTGAGATCATCCCATGATACATTCTCGTTTTCTGATGGAGTAACTGAGGGGGTCTAGGGAAGCAAGATTAATCGTCCAAGGTCACACAGTTAGAGACTGGGGCAGAACCAGAACGTGGGTGCTGTCTGTGGCAAGACTCCAGTTTCTTTACTCTGCTGTTTACTAAAACAAGAGGTCTGTCTCGGAAATTTAAGCCACTCGTTTTAATCTATTAACATCCCAAGGAGCTTCTTATGACTGTAACCGCCGACCCAATGAGCCGGCTTCTCCATCCAATGTTTCGCTTAATGGCGTAGTTTATTCCAGTTCAGCAGTCTCCGAGACTGGCTGTCGGGGCAGTGTGTTAACTCCTCTCTAAGTGCTGCAGTAAAACTTTCCGCATGTCAGTGCCTAGTTTGGGGAATGGCAGCTCCTTATGCTCAGCCAACGTGAACCCAGGACAAACCAAGCGAAAAAAACAGCAGTCTCACCTCTGCCATTACCTGTGCTTTTTATGGATTGTTTAATATAATGGAATAGTTACAGGAAAAAAAAATTTTTTTTTTAAACCCATATTATATTCTCATGCCTTCATAGAGTTATTTTAAATTCTTCATGAAATCATATCCATTTAACTTCAATCTTGGAATTAGGGTTTTATCTTCCTTATACTCCTTAAGGGGCCCTTAAATAATTACTAAAATCCACATTCTAGTCATTAGGGGAATCTAAAGATGAGAATTGCTCGCTCACAGACTTTAATCCAGGGGGCTCTAAGTACAGCACTCTGAGCCTTCACTGTCTCCACTGTGCCATATTGGGTTTTTAATCCCCTGCTAAAAGAATAAGGTGACTTTTTATTATCCTTATACTTGAGATACCTCTGGGTCTTCTGTTCTTAAACTTAATCTTTAAGAAAATATTTGAAGAACTTATAACTATGGATCAGCGCCTGTAACACAGTGGTTACGGTGCCGGCCACATACACCGAGGCTGGTGGGTTTGAACCCGGCCTGGGCCAGCTAAACAACAATGACAATTGCAACAATAACAACAAAAAATAATAGCCGGGCGTTGTGGCGGGCACCTGTAGTCCCAGTTACTCGGGAGGCTGAGGCAAGAGAATTGCTTAAGCCCAAGAACTTGAGGTTGCTGTAAGCTGTGATGCCACGGCATTCTACCAAGGGTGACATAGTGAGACTGTCTCAAAAAAAAAAAAAAAAAAAAGAACTGGGCAGTGCCTGTGGCTCAAAGGAATAGGGTACCAGCCCCACATACCAGAGGTGATGAGTTCAAATCCAACCCCCGCCCAAAAACTGAAAAAAAAAAAGAACTTATAACTACCCCATTAACTATAAAGTCATTAATATAATTTTTCAATTGATGAAAAAGACGAAGACTTTGAAGCATTGAGAGAAACAAAAATAATTTCAGTTAAGGTACATGTTGCAAAATCATCCCTATTAGAAAGCAAAAATCAAATAGATAAATAAAAACAAAAAATGGTGAGGGTCAAATAGCAAAAAATAAATAAGACATATGTATCTTCTAAATATTTTAGTGACCAGACCATGCTTTTAGTGCGTGGTCTTTAATTTTTTTCTGTTTTAGTCACCGTGTGTGGCTCACTGCTGTTCAGCCGTGAATCTGCACGGAGTGGCCTACGTGTGCTATTTCTGTTTTTTTCCAAGAGAGAGTTCGTTGATTTTTTTCCCTTCTTTTTCATTCCTGGGTTATATTCAACTAATTATTGGAATGCTGAACATTCTGTCCTAAGCCTTGCAGGCCCCTGACTTCTGTGTGAGCCAAGGGAAGCATAATGGATGGGAGGGAAATGCTCCCAGCCCTGCTTTATTGACCTTCCTTGTAAGTACATTCGCAAGAAATTGTGTTCAAATAAATTGAACAGTACCTTTGATTTCAGCTAAATGCAATTTGGAACTGGCTTATTAAATACTAATAAGGATGTTCTTGCTTTGGGAAGTTAGTTTTCTGTGAAATGTGATATGTTAAAGAAGTATTTGAAAACACTGATTTCTAATGCAAAGGCTGAGCTGGATGAAGCGGGGAAGGGGCGTGCGGCACCATTATCCTGGGGTCCCTCTGATTGGAACAGAGCCACAAAGATTAAAGAGCTGATCTGGGGGTGGGAGGTGCGGTAATGAAGTGTTTTCACCTATGAAAGTGCTTAAGAAGGCACTAAGGTTGCAAAAACTTTGTCTTGACACCACCCAACACCCCTCAAAAGACACCCAGTGGTGAAATTTATGGGGATGGTGATGGTTGAAACCTGCCATGGTAGCACCAGGTGGGCGGATGGAGTCAGTCCGGGATGGGTCAAAAATGACAGACAGCTGCATTAGTTTTCTGGAACGGCCATAATGGAATGGCCAGGGGAGTTGGTGCATGCCTGTAACACCAGCTTCTTACAAGGCTGACGTGGGAGAATGCCTTGAGTGGGGAGTTCAAGTCCAGTCTGGGCAATATAGCAAGAGCTCATCTCTAAATACGAACAAACAACCCCTCTGCCCCCACATACTAATAACAGAAATTTATTTTCTTGCGGTTCCAAAGGCTAGAAGTCCAAGATCAGGGTTCTGGGTGCTGGCAGGGTTGGCTTCATCTCGAGGCCTCCGTCTTTGGCTTACGGGCAGCCACCCTCCTGCTGCCTCTTGCCACAGTTGCCCCGTTACACCTGCACGTCCCTCATGTCTCCTCGTGTATCCAGATATCTCCTTCTTATAAGGACACCAGAGTGGATGAGAGCCCATTTATCTGAACTTATTTAACCTTAACTCCATCTTTAGAGGCCCTAGATCCAAATATAGTCACATTCTGAGGGATTGGGAGTTAGGGAAAAAGTGACTTTACTTTGCATTTTTCAAAAGTGTGCTGTTAACCACATTACAGTGGGTGTGTGTGTGAAGCTACGTAAGGAAGCTGAGAGAAAGGGAGTGTATGCATATCTTCAATCTTGAAGAGAGGGTTAGCAAAAGAGGTTATGTGTGAGTTGAGCTTTGAAAGATGGACAGGCCTTTTTTTCCCTAATGTAACTTGTAATTATTGTTTTAAAACAATTTTTCTTATTATAAATGTGATACGTATTCTCTTTAAAAATTTAGAGGCTTAAATAATAAAAAGAAAAAAAAATTCCAGAATTGTGCCACTAAATCCCCTTTTAACAACTTGGGGTATATACTTTTTGAAACTTAATTTTTTTCCCAGATGGACTGATGGGTAGCTAGATGGAGAAAACAAGAAGGAATTATTAAACCGTTGTACTACTGTATTGTTTGTTCGTTCAAAGTTGCCTTATTAGAAATAAATCACAGATTGTGCCAGTGGAGAAGGCAGAGACACTTTTGGTAGGGATTAGTTTGCACAGAATCATGGACACAGAAGGTCTGTAGGGTCTGACTCAGGACTAGGTATACAATTCAGGTTGCCATTTATGGTGAGGAGAAGTTTGCAGCCAGATTTCTAGGGCTTCAGATGATCAGAATGAAGAGTCTGGAATGTATTTGATAGAAAAGATGAAACCGTCAAACTGTTTTTGAACTTTCTAACCCAGAAAATGTAATTTGGCGGTAGCATGCTTGATGGATAGGAATGTGAGGAGATTAAGTAGGTTAAGAGCTTGTGACAGGACTCTAGTCTGGGGGAGAGGAATCAGGAATCCAAACCAGGTGTTGACAGTAGGCAGACCAAGAAGATTCACGCAGGAGGAAGAATTTAGCCTGGCTTGTGTGTATAATGGGGAAATCCAAGATGGACCAGGGCAACAAGTGATGGGACCACAATAGTTGTGGGGGGGTTGGAGAAAGAGCTGACCCCAGGGGTAATGCTGATGAGATGTGGACTTGGAGAGCTCAGGAGGCTTCCAGGGGCGAGGTGGCTTTCAAACAATCACAAATGTGACTGTGTGGGAAAATGGCACATCTCTCTCAACTACCCATAAGAAGACAAAGGTGGACCATGCAGTAAACCTTTACTCCAGGTCTTCAATTTTTGGTGAGCTTTCTAAGAGACGGCATTTGACAGAGGGTCTGTGCCACACGTCCTATTCACTAACCCTGGAGGACTCCGTAACTGGGGATATTCAACGGAACTCTATGTTCACGTGGGGTCGATCATTGAGATCCCTTTCTTGGAGTAAGTTGATTAGTTTTGTTCTTGAAAACAGTGAACTGACTAAATATCAATTATTCATCTTAATGGGAAGGAAATTATGTGGACATTTGGACAAAGGAGGAGTGTGGATGTTCACTTAGTGGCCCTCGTTTACGGGCCAGATTGCTCACATTCTGGAAGAATCACATCTACCTCTTATTCTCCCTGTTAACATCCCTCAGTGAACTCTTTGTTTAATGAAAATGGCATGAATCTTATCCCAGCATTAAAAAGATTCTGTGTTATAAACTCAGCGTCCAAGGAACCATTGTGAGGTTTGAGACTATATTGGTGTCAACCAGGAAGGTACATTAACTCTTAAAGGTCTTAGGTTCTGAACTAGCAGATGACAAGCTGTAAAATGCTTCCATGATACCTCTGAAAGATAATTCTCATGGCCTTGTGTCCAGGGACATTGGCTGTGTGGAACCCATTTAAGGATTTGGCCACTCAGTCTATAGACCAGAGTTAGACCATCTCTTGATTATTAAGATGCACCCTCCTATCTAAAAGTTTTTGTAATCTTTTTTGTTTGTTTTTTGGCTGGGGCTTGGTTTGAACCTGCCACCTCTGGCATGTGGGGCTGGCGCCTTACTTACTCCTTTGAGCCACAGGCTCCACCCAAAGCTTTTGTAATCTTGTCCCTATGGCTGAGCAAAAAAAAAAAAAAAGCTTTTTTGAATCTGTCTGTCTTTACATTTTTCCATTGCCACTTCTCTCTAGTTTAATTCAACACTCTTGACTCTTCTTGACCCAGACAATCTCAATAGCTTAAGTGGCCTCTCTGCCTCCCGTCTCATCCCACTTCAATCTACCCTTCACATTGAAGCTGGCACGATCTTTCTAAAACAAAGCTTGGACTACGTCACTTCCTTATTCAAACGTCTTTGAAGACTCAAATCATAGAGGAGAATGAAAAGTCCTTAGCATTCTAGACCCAAAGTGTACACACCCTGTCCTTAGCAACCTTTCCAACCTCCCCTCCAACCGCTCCATCTGTCAGCCCTCAGGCTTCTCCTGCCTTGGGTCTTTGTGTCCACTGGTGTCTGTGTTGATAATACTTTTCTTCTTCTAAGTCCAGCCTGCAGATTACCTCTTCTGTGAATCTTTCTGTTTCCTCTTCCTCCTCTTCTCTTTGTTGGCCAAATGTGCTCCTCTCACACATTAGCTCTTCTTTATCCCGTTACACAACACCTCATGCTGGGGTTTGCCATTAGCCATTGACGCATCTTTTCCTCTGGCTAGGCTATGGGCTCCTTAAGGACAGCAACTCTATTTGATTTACCCCTTCCCCTTTTCAGGAGGCATCAACTAAGGGTGCTTTAAACAAGGCGGGGCGGGGGGAGGGCCAGGGGAATTCTAGATCATCTCTTGAAGCAACCTCAGTCTCAGTTTGAGATTTGTTAGTGACAAGTCGAACTGAAGGGAAAGGGTAAGAGTTCTCCTTAACAGCAAACACGTATATTTCTAACTCTCATCTTTCTATAAGAGATTGTGTAGAATATTTAGAAAATAGGATGTAATCTGAATGTTCTTTCTCGTTTGTACTATTAACTGCAAAACCCCTCTTCCCCACTTTCCGTTAAAAATTAACTATTTTTTAACAATAAAGTTTATTATACACTATTTAGGTATACAGCATGATGTTAGGAAATACACAAAGATAGTAAAATGGCAACTGTAGCGAAGCCAAAGAACATGTTTACCATCTTACAGTTACTTATTTTTATAGGAGACAAAAACAGCCGAAATCTATTATTCATTTAGTAACAATTCCAGATACAGTACCGCTTACCAACTGTGGTCCTCTGGAGGCATGTCCATCCTACGTACCTGCTACCTCATGTCCTTTGACATTCATCTCCCTCCTTTTTGCTATCTCTGCTAACTGCTGTTTTATTCTCTTATTGATTGATTGATTGATTGATTGATTGATTGATTGCAGTTTTTGACCGGGGCTGGGTTTGAACCTGCCACCTCCGGTATATGGGACTGGCGCCCTACTCCTTGAGCCACAGGCACCACCCCTGTTTTATTCTCTATTTCTATTTATTTGACTTTTTTTTTTTTTTAGAGTTCACATATAAGTGAGTTATGTAGTACTTTCCTTTCTTTCTTTGATTTCACTTGGCATAATATTTTCCAGGTTTATACCATCGCGACAAATGGCAGGATCTTTTTTTCCCTAAGGCTATATAATAGTCCACTGTGCCCGCACCCACTCCACAGACACCGGGGTTTCTTATTTACTTGTCCATCGAGGGATACTTTGGGTAGCCCCAGACTTTGGCTGTTGTGAATAATGCGGTAATGTGGTGATGACTTCATTTCCTTCAGGCATACGCCAAGAAGTAGGCTTGCTGGGTCATACGGTTTTTACTTTCTTCAGGAACCTCCGTTGTGTTTTCCACGATGGCTGCCCTGGTCTACATTCCTACCAGCGCTGGACAAAGGTTCCTTTTCTCCACACCCTCGCCAGCATTTCTTATCTCTTTTCTCTTTGATAACAGCCATCCTAACAAGTGTCAGCCTACCCTAACTGTTATTTAGACTGTTAAAAATATATACTGATATACTTGTTTTGTCTTATTACACATAGCATAGTGAAAATAATTTAGTTTCACTTTTAACAACTGAGAATTTGGATAATATGAGTCAAGAATCTTTAAAATCTTTCTGTATCTTGTTCTGATAATCTCTAGTAGTCTAAGGAATCGATTCTAAGTACAGGAAAACATTTTTGCTAACATACACACAAGGTTTGAGCCGCAGACGTGCCATATAGCCTTGCCTTTAAGAGGACCTGGAGGGGGGAGTGAGGTGACAGTAGCCTCCAGCTGTGACGCCTTCGGGATCAAGCACAACAGTCACACCAATGCCACGTTGTCCTGGCTGCTTTCAGTCACCAACCTCTGTGGTTTGAGGCTCTTCTTATCCAACCCTCCTTTCCTCGGTGTTGGATTTTCCTTGTGCTCAAAAGGCTCTCCTGGTTTATGCCTGCTTCCTCCCTCTTCACCCTTCACAGACCTTTCCCTCAATAATTCCCCTGCATTTCTAAATCCACCATGACTGCACGGCCTGAAGGATGTGACTTAGCAGGACAGTGGGCAGTAAGGGAGGTCAGGGAGCCCATGTGGAGTGGAGGGCATGGTGAGTCCAGGGAACTCCATGGTGAGTCAGAAATAAGGGGATGAGAGAAAGAGGCTTAAAGGCTTCCCAAATTCAGCTTGATGGATGCATGTGCTGTACATCGAACTTGGGTACCCTTGAAGAGAACTGAGTGTACAGGGAATACTATGTCCACTGGATTTGGACAGACTACGTTTGAGATGCTCAAAAAAACATTCAAGAAATGAGTCTAGTAGATATTTGGTGTTTGATCACAAATGGTGAACAAAACTTGTGCAGGTAATAACTTTACTACCTTTAAATGGCTTGTGGGGATGGGTGCAGACACTTGTGGGCCTGGGGCCAGAGTTTTCTTCTCTGAGACATGGGGAATACTGGGAAGAGGGAGAGGACAGCAGGTCCTCTTCAAGCAAGCGCATGGTAGAGCTGAAGGACTCGCCCTGGAAGAATGTAGAGCAGTGGTTCTCAACCTTCCTAATGCCGCGATGTATTTTCAAGGTTATGAAGGGGTCTCGACCCACTGGTTGACAACTGCTGATGTAGAGTTTTGTCCTTGGCTTTTTGCAGCTTGGGAAAAGGGCCACTGAGTAAAGGTCTGAATGTGTCAGTGAGGAGCAGATACAGCAGCCACACATATGTGCACACCAGAAGGTTTATTGTAAGGAATTGCTTTTGCGATTGTGGAAACTGGTAAGGCTGAAATTTAGGGGACAGGCAACTCCAATAGGAACTGATGCTACAATCTTAGAGCAGAATTTCTTCTCTGTCTAGTAAACCCTTGGATTTTGCTCTTAAGGTCTTTCAACTGATTTGATGAATCCTGCCTGCATTATTGAGGGTAACTGGGTCAATTAGTTGTAGATGCTTATGTGTACCACATCTACCAAACACCTTCACAGAAACACTTCAGTCAGTGTTCAAGTAACTGGGTGCTGTAGTCTAACCAAGCAGACGCAGGGAATTAACCGACGTAGGGACAGCAGGGCTGTGTGGCAGGCTGGGCCCTGGGCCCTGCAGCTTTCAGTGAAGACCAGTAGGAGGAGGGGACATCCTGGCACATTTGAAGATTTAGGGAGGGTGCCAGAGAAGAACTAACAGTTCAGAAGGTCCAGTGGAACGATTTGCAAACTCAGTGAAAACTGACGGCTGGAGGGTGAAAATGGGCTGCAATGGCGCCTCCTCTGTCCATGC
>CAUYQV010068660.1:0-39556 GCA_963574575.1 Galagoides demidoff | reverse complement strand
TGAGACGGAGCCTCAAGCTATCCCCCTGGGTAGAGTGCCATGGCATCACAGCTCATAGCAACCTCCAACTCCTGGGCTCAAGTGAGTCTCCTGCCTCAGCCTCCCAAGTAGCTGGGACCACAGGCGCCCACCACAACGCCCGGCCATTCTTTGGTTGCAGCCATCATTGTTGTTTGGCGGGCCCGGGCTGGGGATTTGAACCCGCCACCTTAGGTGTATGTGGCTGGCGCCTTAGCCGATTGAGCCACAGGTGCCGAGCCAGTCAGTTAAAATTCACTAGAAACTCCTCAGTGTTTGTGTTCCCACTGGGGAACAGTTCCTAGCTGCAATCTGGTTCTTAGCTACAATTCTCTTCCTGTTTCAGCCCTTAGCCACTTCCTCACCACCTGTTTACCTCTTCTTCCTTACCGTCTGCCAGACCTAACATTCTTGAAACTTCTGATCATCCCCAGCTGGATATGATCTTTCTTTTTTGCTCTTCTGGAGTGCCTGGTTTGCGTCACACAGAGTACACTACATTAATTACATTTATTCAGGATTTCTCAATCTTGGCACTGTTGACATTTCATGTAGGCTAATTCTTTGTTGTTGGGGGCCGTCTTGTGCTTTGGAGGGTGTTCAGCCCCATCTCTGACCTCTACCCACTAGATGCCAATAGCATCATTTTCCATCCCTATCCACACAGTTCTGAATGCCTTTAGAAGTTACCAAATTGGGGAACAAAATCACTCCTGGCTTATAGTTTAACATATGAGTATATCAGAGCTCTAGATTGGATACCGCACTGGCATAGGCTATGCCTCATACAACTTTAGTATATTGTGTAAATAAATTGTCTGTTTTTGTGTCCTAGAAGCTACATGCCACATCCACTGTCTTCAACCAAAGAATGGGTTAACAGTTTTGAAAGAGAAGAAAACAAAACGGAGACATTTCATTCCACTTGTTCTTTTAGGAGCACCTGAGTTTTGCATCAGAAACAAGTTGAGCCTGGTCTTTTCTTTCCTGAGTAGTAAAACACAGGTTGTCAGCTCTTCTGGCACAATACCGGAGAATACAATTAAATTCTCACCCAAATGACGTTTTCCCTTAGCCTCACACAATGCACTCCCTTCAGATTTCCCTCAGAAAGAGAATATTTCCTCCCGCCTCCTTCATATTCTTTTAACAAGGAGTTTTCAAAACGCTCAACACTCACCATAAAGTTAAAAAAAATTTTTTTTTAATAATTACCTCTGAAAATAAGCACGATGGGGCACAATTTTAAAAACCCACTTTCAGGCCAGTTGTGGTGGCTCACATCTGTAATCCTAGCACTCTAGAAGGCCAAGCCAGGTGGAGGATCGCTTGAGCTTAGGAGACCTGCCTGAGCAAGATCAAGACACCAGTCTAAAAATAGAAATATTAGCCACATGTTGTGGTGGGTGCCTGTAGTCCCAGGGACTTGGGAGGCTGAGGCAGAGGTTCATTTGAACGCAGGAATCTGAGGTTGCTGTGAGCTAGGCTAACTCCAGGGCACTATACTGGGGCAATAGAGTGAGGCATTGTCTCAAAACAAACAAACAAACAAAAGAAAAACTTCCAAAAAAAATTAAACTATGCTCTTATGAAGTATTTCATGTAAAGGTGATGAGCTCAAAATCTTTCTTGCTTCAGCCCCTCTTCCCCACAATCCATTGTGTAGTTTTCTTTCTTTTTTTTTGCAGTTTTTGGCTGGGGCCGGGTATGAACCTGCCACCTCTGGTATATGGGGCTGGTGCCCTTCTCCTTGAGCCACAGGTGCTGCCCCATTGCGCTTTTTTTTTTTCTTAAACGAAATGTTAAATAAATAAAAGGCAGCATTTTAGTAGACCCGGGGAAATTAGACTGGCATAATAAAGATCAAAAGTACAAAGTAAACATTGCTACCTTCTCTCCAGCCCTCACCTTTAACAGGCTAATGAACACCAATTAAAACATCGGTGAGTCTTGCTTGGTTCTGAGACAGTGAGGGGATTTCCCCAGTGTTTAAATATATTCACATAATCAGTTATATAAATCTTAATATAAAACTAGTCTTCAATAGGCTTTGGGATGGCAATTGACTACCTTTGTGAAAAGGTAAACATCACTGATTAAACCTGAACATATCTTTAGAAATGGAAAACAGTGATAGCATTTATTGAACTGGAATCACTATCAAAATCCAAAAAACCGATCATATTCATTTAACCACAAGCCAGTCTTAGTTAAATCAGGACTGTCCAACAAAAATATTCTGTCACTCATTCATAATCTGAATTCTGGTAAATGAGACCAATCAAATTATGGTACACATAAAAAAAAGCTATGAGATATTTCTCTTTTGTAATAAATAAGAGAATGGCCAACTATTACTCATTTGTAGCTTTTTTGAGATTAAGCTATCAAGTCTGCCCTTTCTTCCTTCTTCTTAATGCCAGCGAAGATCATTTTTGTTCCAGGGATGTACTTCTTGGGATTCTCCAAATACTCCATTATCAGTGTATCCTCTCCCCAGATTATGCCTTTGTTCTTATTGGCGTCTGTGTAAGAGAAGCCAGCAGCCTGACCTGTCTTCCTCCCAAAGAGACCATGGAGATTTGGCCCAGTCTTGTGCTTGCTTCCTTTTTCCACAGTAGGGCATTGGGCACACTTCTGAACAAAAATCTTCTTGCCTTTCTCAATATCACCCATATTTAATTTGTTCTTTGGTTGCTGACAGTACCAAAGTTCCAAGCTGGAAGCCAGACATCCCGCTCTCTCCATTGTGTGGTTTTCATAGTAGGTATATACAGAAAGAATATAAACAGAGAGGAATACATTTCAAGCCAAATATTAGATATTGGCAAATCAATCCCGCATAGTTTCAATCATAGGGTCTTTACTAAATGGAAATAGTTTTCCAGGAGATGGAGGTGGGGGCACAAATGATTAGACAAAGGCATGTATATAAAAAAAAATCCCACTTTTTTGAGAATTTTGACAGAGTCTTATTTTGTCACCCTCGGTGGAATGCCGTGGCCTCATAGCTCACAGCAAGCTCAAACTGCTGTGCTCAAGTAATCCTCTTGTCTCAGCCTCCCAAGTAGCTGAGCCCACAGCTGTGCAAGCCTCTGCACCAGACTAGTTTTTCTAATTTTAGTAGATACGGGTGTCTTGCTCTTATTCAGGCTGGTCTCAAACTCCTGAGCTCAAACAATGCACCCTCCTCAGCCTCCCAGAGTGCTGGCACTACAGACCCGAACCATTGCCTTTCCATGCCAGGAGCAGGCCTTCTTTCCATTGCCAGGCCTATTGATACATTTTTTATTTTTGACTAATTTCAGATTTAAAATGGCAAAACAAGTACAGAGAGTTCTCATATATCTCTGATCCAGTTTCCCCCATTGTCTACATCTTACATTACCATGGAATATTTGTCAAAGCTAAAAAAATGACATTGGTATATTATTATTTTTAAGGAATTTATTTCTTTTCATGTAAAAACATTAAATACACATTTTTCTAAGGTTTCCTGTATTTGGGGTGCAGGCTAGTGGTTTTCAAAAGCATAGGAAAAGACTTTCTAAGGGTTGTTAGATGTTCCTGTTATATCTATGTTAAAGAACAAACCCTGTAGCGAGCCCTGCCCCCCAGGATTTGAAGTAGTTCTTTTCCCAAACATGCCAGTTATATACCTGTAGGAGTTGGGGGAGTTTCCATCTTGAAAGATGGTGGGATGTGAGGGACATTTCTGCAGGACCCTGCCCATGGATTTTCTTGGGGGGCTGGGTTAAGATCTGGGGGATAGAGGTTTTAGGAGTTACCATTTGGGCACTGGTGGGGTAGTCCACTTTCTTCTACCTATTTTAGAGGGTCCCAGGCTTGGCTAAAGGGGACAGGTGTCATCTGGTCCTCAAAGGTCAGCTGTGGGTGGATGGAACTCCTGGGACAGGATCCTGGATGGAGGCTCCCTTATCCTGATCTTTTTTAGAAGGGTAGCAACTTCAGATTTCAATGACCTCTCTAAGTGGGAATGCCCCGTTTATTTGCTATAAAATATAAACTCCACCCATAGTTGTTTATTTAAGAACCAGCTGGGGAAGTTGCTGATAGATTCCTAAACCTAAATTTGGTGGGTCTGGCATAGTAGGTCTTAGAGATTTGTGTTTCTAAAAAGGGTCCCAGATGATTCTGATACAAGAGGCTAGCACTTGAGTCAGATATGCTGCTTATTTCTAAACGAATTCAATCCACTAGAATTTGAGTTGTTATCAGCTGGGGTTGTAATTTTTTGCATTCTCCAGAGGGGCTCTTTAATTCAGAATCTTATGAATTTTATTTTGGTGTCATTCATTGACAGTAAGTGAAAACATATAGAAGGAGAGCTAAGTACAATTTGCTAAATATTTAACTCAAGCATGAATGTATATGTCACAAATTATAGGTAGTGTCACTCCAAAGATAAATCCCCATTTTTCTATAAGAGGTGTAGCCACTGTATTGTATGTTTCTCATACTAGGTATATATAAGCAAAGAATATAGAGAGGGGCTTGGTGCCCGCAGCACAGTGGTTAGGGCGCCAGCCACATACACCAAGGCTGGTGGGTTTGAACCCAGCCCAGGCCAGCTAAACAGCAATGGCAATTGCAACAAAAAATAGCCGGGCATTGTGGTGGGTTCCTGTAATTCCAGATACTTGGGAGGCTAAGTAAGAGAATCGCTTAAGCCCAAGAGTTTGAGATTGCTGTGAGCTGTGATGCTATAGCACTCTACCAAGGGTGACATAGTGAGATTTGGCTCAAAAAAAAAAAAAAAGAATATAAAGAGGGAATACTTTTCTGTTTTATTAATCTTTAATTAAAATTATAACTATACATTTATGGAATAAAATGTGATAGTTTGATATACAATGTGGAATGCTTAAACCAAACTGATTAACATAGCCATCACCTTATTTACTTATATTTTGTAGTAAGACATTTAAAATTTACTCTTAGTGATTTTGAAATGTTCCCTTGCATTGTGCACATTAGGCAAGATCCCACCAAATGCCCTCCTCCCTCCTCCCACCAATCACTCTCCCACTTCCCACTCTCTTCTCCCTTCTCACCCTTTCCCCTTGCTGAACTATATTTGTGTTTTATCATTCATATGAGTGTGTAAGTGTTTATATATTGATTTCATAATAGTATTGAGTACATTGGATACTTTCCATTCTTGAGTAAATACTTTTCAAGCCTATCTCTGGGACCTGGCTCCTGGCATTTTGGCAGTTGTCCAGGATTTGCGTTACTTATCCTGTTAGATCCTGTAGGTGGGCGTATCCTAAAAAGATTGCTCTTCCACTGGGACTTCTAATATCAGAGTCTCTTTTTCACTTTAATATTCAGACGGCAGAATAGAGCCATCAATCTAAGCCAATCAATCTAGAGCCACAATCTAGGACCCCATTCTAAGCCACAGTAGGTATTTGGATTCTCGGAGAACCTACATTCTTTAAGGTACTGCTTTTTTACTTCACTGTATTGCTCTTTTTTATCAGCTTACCACTGTTTCCCTATGGACATATAGAAGGGATGTATTCTTTGTCTTCTAAAGGGCCTAAACAATACTTACAGCAATCTTTAATTTCCACTTGGTAAGTATCTTTGAAGTTATGGAAATTCTTGTCTACGAATTTTAGGTCATGGTCTCTGGGCATTTGCTCATGAAGACCTTCCAGGTACAATGGGTACAATTTGTCTAATACAGATTATTGTCTCCGATGACATTGATTTTCTTAATAAATGTGATTTTAATGTCATAAAAAGTTTATTCAATATTTAACCAACTTTTCTTGTATTTCTTATGTAATATAAAGCCTCAATAATTTACTGAAGGCATCTGGTCTTTTGGTTACTCTTGGTGTGCTGGCCTATGGAAATGGAGGAACTGTAAATAGGCTCCAATTCATAGCAATCCGACATTTGATGCCTCTGAAGTTGTCCTGTGTAGGGCCAAAGTTGTTTGGGCTTTTTCACCCATAGGCAGGTGCCAGATATTCCAGATGGTCATAACTGTGTACAGGGAAGTTATGCTCCAATAACTGGTGCTTGGCACCTTGTCTCTCTTGTCTACTCTGGGTATAAAGGTAGACAAGACCTTCTGTTTGCATGGATCTTGGACTTCATGGATCATGGAGTTTTTCTTTCTTCTTTAGAGACAGAGTCTTACTTCATTGCCCTTGGTAGAGTGCGGTAGTGTCACAGTTCACAGCAACCTCCAACTCTTGAGCTTAGGCGATTCTCTTGCCTCAGCCTCCCGAGTAGCTGGGACTACAGGTGCCCACCACAACACCTGGCTATTTTTTGTTGCAGTTTGGCTGGGGCTGGGTTTGAACCCACCACCCTCAGTATATGGGACTGGCACTCTACTCACTGAGCCACAAGTGGCGCCCAGATCATGGAGCCTTTTTTTTTCTGAAACAGAGCTGGGGTTGAGTGCCTTGGTGTCATAGCTCATAGCAACCTCAAACTTCGGGGCTCAAGTGATCCTCGTGCCTCAGTTTCCCAAGTAGCAGGGTTTACAAGTGCCTGCTACTATGCCTGCCTAGTTTTTTTCTATTTTTAGTAGAGATGGGGGAGGGGGAGGTTTCACTCTTATTCAGGCTGGCCTTGAACTCCTGGGTGCAAGTTATCTGCCTGCCTCAGCTTCCCAGAGTGCTAGGATTATAGGCTTGAGCCACTGTGCCTGGCCTGGATTGTGGACTTTCTACATAGCTCACTTCCCTGCCGCCAGGAGCTGGATAAGCTTGGACCTTCCATGTAAATCAGCTCACTGGCCACCTTAGTTGAGTAAAGACATATTACACCTGATTTCTAGTGCCTGAGTCACTCTCAGGTCTGTCTGAATTAGAACACTTGCATTACACCCTGTTTCCACATTTTTTTTTTTTTGAGACAGAGTCTAAAGCTGTTGTCCTGGGTTGAGTGCCATGGCGTCATGTCTCACATCAACCTCCAACTCTTGGACTCAAGCGATCCTGTTGCCTCAGTTTTCCTATTTTTTAGTAGAGATGGGGTCTCACTTTTGCTCAAGCTGGTCTCAAATTTGTGAGCTCAAGCAATCTACCCATCTTAGCCTCTCAGAGTGCTAGAATTACAGGCATGAGCCACCGCACCTGGCCCCTGTTTCCACATTTTAAACCCCATGTGGTTTTTCACATAGAATATGGTTCTAGATACCAACTATTTTATCTGATTTCATAAATCTAGTAATTTACTTTTCTATTTGGCCTGTCTTTTCCTTCATTCCAAACCTGACTTGACTTAGTTATCTAATGACCACAGTGTGTGGTTGTACCATCAGGTCCAACTCCTGCTTCTCTGCATGAGTTTGAGGGCCTATAGGACTTGGAATCTTAATCAATGGCAAAGGAATATAAAACTCATGCATATGACTTGAATTATGTTGATATTTTGCTCTCTCTTTTTTGTTCATGTGTATCTATTCAATGTATTAGAGCTTTCTGCAGGCCAATGCGTCTGTCCTTTAGTTACTGGCTTCTTCCATCATTTCCCCAAAGAATCACCGCACAATCTAACAAAGTTTACTGAAGACTTGAAAATAAAGCCAAAGAACAACAATGCAGGAAAGAAAGGCTCTTCCCTGGGTTGCTCCTTAGATCCCACTGCTCTTGCAGCCTTTCAGCCCTGGCTTTTCACAAAGGCTGTCTCTGGTTATCCTCTTTCCTGCCTTCTCACTCCCACCTGTGTCTCCAAGTCACTGTTTTAGTCTTTTCCAGCTTTTATAACAAATATGCCATAAACTGGGCAGCCGATAAGTAACAAGCCTTTATTGTCACAGTGCTAGAGGCTGGGAAGTCCAACATTAAGACACCAACCACTTCAGTGTCTGGTGAGAGCTCACTTCCTGGATCACAGCCAGCCATCTTCTTGCTGGTGTCCTTACATTGCAGAAGGGATAAGGCAGCTCTCTGGGGTCCTTTTTTTTGTTTTTGTTTTTTTCTATTTCATTCAATAACAGGGATAAGTTCTGAGAATCTGGGGCCCTTTTGATAAGGATACTAATCTCATTCATGACAGCTCTGGCCTCATGACCAAATCACCTCCCAAAGGCCAGCCCTCCTACACAAGGGTCCTCAAACTTTTTAAACAGGGGGCCAGTTCACTGTCCCTCAGACCGTTGGAGGGCCGGACTGCGGGCCCCAGGACGAGTCAGCTGCTAAGCAGGACAGGCAGCAGTGGCAAAAACACCCGGCGGGCAGGATAAATGTCCTAGGCGGGCTGCATGTGGCCCGTGGGCTGTAGTTTGAGGATGCCTGCTTTAAAGGTTAGGTTTCAACACATGAATTTTGGGGGATACAATCAGACCACAGCATTGGGTGTACTCCCTGCTTACACAGACAGGAGCTCTCTTGACTTTCTCCTTCATCCTAAGGTCCATAGCTCCATCATCTCTTTTTCATAGCTCCAGCCATAGGAAAATCAGAGTTAGCCTTATGATAATCTCTCAGCACAGGGGTAGGTTTAATGTAAGGCAATGAAGCACCAGGGTACAAATTTTAAGGAGTGCCCCAAACCTCAATAATCAAAAGCAATAATATGTTAATGCAATATTTTAAAAATCAAAATTAATGCAAAAAATCTATGATGAACAAAATATCAAAAATTTAATTAAACACCGGCTGTTGTTCATTGCATGACTCTGCATTATTGTACAATACGGAACAGCTGCTATGCACCAGCCTAGGGTTCCTGGGTCCATAAGGCTAGGCAGTGTTATGAGGGGCAATTAAGGTGCATGAAAGATTGGGCAATAGAGGGCTTTGTATACGTATAGTCACATTTTTAAATTGTAGCACTTTTATTAACTTTCCACTTGGTTCAAAATATGGAAGGATATTTTGTAAGTGTATATAGTGTTTATTTGTCTTTTTCCCTAGGCTCCAATATGACAGTGCTTACCAATGTTCTATCCAAAATGAAAAGAGATTTTTATATTATCATCAGAACAGGATTCTGGGCCCTGCTACACACAGTTAAAGCCTATTAAATTGTCCCCTCCACCTGAAAATAAAAGAGCCCTATCCCATCAAGTCTGCCACCCCTGTAGCAAAATTAGGAATTACACGCAGCTTTAAATAATAATGGTAAAAAACATACTGCATAAAAGTTACCACTTTAACTATTTCTCAGTGGTAAGCACATTCACATGATTGTGTAACCAAACTCGAGAACTCCTTTCATCTTGTAAAACTAAAATTCTATTCCCATTAAACAACTCCACATTCCCTCCTCTCCCCCCAGCCTCTGGTAACACCATTCTACTTTCTGTTTCTATGAATTAGATTACACCAGGTGCCTCATAAAAGTGGAATCATATACTATGTCTTTTGTGATGTGACTGGCCTATTTCACTTAGCACAATGCTTTTAATGCTTTCCAGGTTCATCCATGCTATGGCATGCTCTAGTATACCCTTCCTTTTTAAAGGTTGAATAATATTCCAATGTATGTATATACCACATTTTGTTTAAACATTCCTCTGTCCATTGACATTTGGGTTGTTTCCACTTTTTGACTATCATGAATAATGCTGCATAGAATACAGGTGTACAAGTATCTCTTCACGGGCAGCTTGTTAAGATCACAAAATCATCTCACAAAGTATACTTCACCAATGATTACTTGTGAATTAGGTCTCTGCTCTGCATTCTTTGTGGTGAGAAGAGGGATTTTCTGCAAGACTCTGGCTCTTTGTTGGCAAAACCAATTCCTAGATTGAGGCACAGAAGTCATTAAAATTTAAATTCTTAAACATTCCACTTGATGTGCAACCATAGAAAGTTACTATTTAACCATTCCTCCCCTACTTCCAGAAAGGCTACACGTTTCTGCACAGTATTACATTCACTCTATTTTCTCTCTCTCTCTCTCATTGTGGAACTGTTGCTTTCTGCAGAAAGCAGCTCTTTTAAAGTTTGTTCTTAAAGATGAGGGTCTCCCCATATTGCCTAGGCTGGAGGACAGTGGCTATTCACAGGCATGAGCACAGCACACAGCAGCCTCCAGTTTCTAGCCTCAAGCAATCCTCCTTCTACTTGGTCTCCCAAGTAGCTAGGACATATCAGCTCACATTTAATCAGTATAACAACTATGTGACATAGTTATAATTATCTCTTTATAATCAAAGAAACTGAGTCTCAGAAGTCAAATAACTAACCGTGGTAACAGCACAACTGAGACCTGACACACCGTGTACAACACTTTAGTAAGTGCAAAGAAGCTAGCGTTGTTTATGGAGACTATGAATTTTGCTAAATGTGAAAATCTTTCAATCTGAACAAAATAAATTCAGAAGGAGTTCCCTGAATTCATAACTGTTATTTATCAGGTATCAAGAGGAGCTGTATCCAAATTATTTTTTATAGAAGGAGACAATATAACATTTCTCAGTAACTCAGTTCAGTAACTAATGATTGACTTACATTTGGGGGGAACGTCTTAACAATACATATTATTAATAGTTTAATAAGACAACCTGATAATAAAATAAATTAAAACTAAGATATAGAGGCTAAAGTCTGTGCATGGCTCCTGTGATGCTGTAGAAATTTTACTGTAGTGCTGGTCCTTAACTGATGACTATGTGTGCGTGTGTGCGTGTGTGTGTCTATGTCAGTGCTGTCTAGTAGAGTTTTCTGCAATGATGGAAATACTCTTCACCTGACTGCCCAATGAAGTAGCCACCAGCCACATGTGGCAACTGAGCACTTGAAAGGTAGCTAGTATAAGGGGAAAATTAAGTTTTAAATTTTATTAAATTTAATGATATTTAACCTTAAGTAGTCACAGGTGTCTATGGCTATATAGCCCTATTAGACAGTGTGGGGCTACAGAATGGGTGCACCAACGTTGTATTTCAGTTCTTCTGGAAGTTCTTCTGATTTATTTTTCTTGAACAGAGTCCAAGATGGAACTTTTTAACCCTAAATTCTGGATCAGAATAGGTAGGATTGTAGTGAAACTACCATAACCCCATGCATAAAAAATGAATAAGGACCAAGCTTTTTACAATTTTCTTTTCTTTTCTTTTTTTTTTTTTTTTTTTTGAGACGGAGCCTCAAGCTATCCCCCTGGGTGGACTGCCATGGCATCACAGCTCATAGCAACCTCCAATTCCTGGGCTCAAGCGAGTCTCCTGCCTCTGACTCCCAAGTAGCTGGGACCACAGGCACCCGCCACAATGCCCGGCCATTTTTTGGTTGCAGCCATCATTGTTGTTTGGTGGGCCCGGGCTGGGGATTCGAACCCGCCACCTTAGGTGTACGTGGCTGGTGCTTTAGCGGATTGAGCCATAGGCGCCGAGCCTGGTCTCCCTCTTTTAAGGAAAAAGAGAGGAGAAGTGGAAGAAAAAGAAGGAGAATATAAGGTCATCCACTCGGGGATGCAGCCTAGTAAAACGGACCTTATTTCAAAGGAAACTAAAACTCAAATGAAATAGGCTTCTGTGGGAAGAAAATAAGGATCAATGTTTGAAGTTTCTGGTTTTAGGTTTTTAGATCCAAAAAGACATTTACAACTAAAAATAAAAGGGTTGTAGACAATAAAATTCTAGAAAATGCAATTCACAGATACGGCCACTTCTGCTGAATTTGCAAAACAAATGGCTATTTGTCAAAGTAATACCTTAAAAAATATTTATAAATTAAGCCTGAGATCATTCTAGATTCTTATTCTGTTATTTTCAATATCCATGTGACTCTGAGATCTCGTGTTTTGTCCCAGTTTTAAATATTTTACCTGCTGTCCTGCCAGGTGGCTTAGAAGAGGACATTTAACTGGAATTATCACTGTCTGATGGGCTTGTCATGGGCTTGTTATTACTCTTGGTGAGCTCTGTTCTTTCATGTCTAAAACGTGTTTGTGCTGAAGCCAAGCTAATTACACAATTTCAATCCCAAATTGTTCCAAATTTCTGGTAAATTAGAGTGCAGACCAGGTACAAGTTTTATTCATTCACTCAGAGATGTAGCATATTCTGCTGATATTACAGGAAATCAAGTTCCACAAAATACACAGTTGTTCAATCAAAAATAATACACATAGAAAGCCCTTGGACCTAGAACATAAGTCCTGTAGCTAACATATAAGGCATTTCAGTCTTTGGGGGGATGTATTTATAAAAGGATGTATTAGTATACATAAGAATGTGAGACAAATTAACAACATAATTACAAATTTTATACCACTTCATTGAAATACTATAATTCTCAAATAAAAGTATCTAGAAATGAAACCTAGTATAGAAAATCTGAAATTATAGACAGTGGAATTTCAGCAGCAAATACAGTAACCAAAATAAAAAGAAAATTATCACTGAGGGCCACAAGGATTACAAAGAAGGAAATATAATTAAAACTGGAGTGAGGAGTTAATCATCTAAATATGTATTTTGCAAAAATACAAATAAAAGGCACATGGGAATGAAGAAAAAGGGATGTTCCCTAGGGCAGAAAGGTCACTATCAAGTTGGAAACCTTCTCACCTCATGATTTTAGAAAGAAATATCTTTTATACCTCTCTCATGAATAGCATCACATTGGCTACCACCGTGTATGCACACCTCCGACAGATCTCAATTCAGAGAACAAGGACAGAAGCTGATTCCCTGGCTCACAGGGAAAATTCCAAGCAGAATAAACTATCTTGAGAGAAAACAAGAACCTTTTCACAGGTTTCAGGGATATCGCTGGAAGGGCAAGGGAACCATAGGAAACTGTCAAATGTTCAGCCTCAATGGAAAACATCATTAAATGGAACAAGTTGAATCTGTGAAATTTCACAAGTTCAAACTGGTAAAATAAACGTGGAACACTTAAACAGCTTTCTGGAACACAAAAGAATGGCAACTCTTATCATGCATATGTTATTAAATTCGTTGATTTTGATAAGTATGGGAGTATTTGAGAATTCTATTTCTACTGTTAAGTATATATTCACTCATCATGCAGGAACCTTTCTCTGTCAACTGAATAAAGGAATGATAACAGGAAGCTATTCCAAATACTCCTGAGAAAGGTAGAAACTGTACGAAGCATTTACATACTGTACCATGTTGACCAAATAAAAAGAGGAGTTAGCAAGGTGTTAAAAATTATAACTTGGACAAATGTTCTCAAAAGGAGAAGTACTTATGTCTACTCAACCCTTTCTTTCCTGGCTAAATTCTTGATGATGATAAATTAATAGATCTAGCAATAGTTTTCAATTATACTAACAGTCTAGATTAGAGAAGAGAAGACTAGGTATATAATACTGGCCAAGTAAAACTTCTCAAAACAAGTCTGGCCAAAAGGAATAGAATCTTACAAAGTTAAAGCCCAATGGAAATGTTTGGGCTCAGAACGTTCTACAGATTTAGCAAGTGAAGTTGAGATAAAAAAAAAAAAATGACCAGCCTGAAGCATTTTTGCTAAGTTTTGGCAAATACAGTTAAGTCTTTGTGCCATCCAAAAATCAATTGATCAGCCAGAACTTGCAACTTCAAGTACGGTGAGAATAATCTTTTATTTTTGGTTTGGAAGATGGCTGTATCCTCAGGAAAATACAAAAACACATCTGATGGAGTTATTACAGCACCAAGAAGGGCAAAGCAGAAATGTAAGCAGGAGCATGTCACCAAGAATGAGAATGAAAAGAAGAATCAAAAGATAATGAGAAATAAATCTCAGTCTACTGTACTGATAATTTTGTAAATGGGTTAAGTATAAATCTTTCCAAATTTGGAAATAATGTGGAGTATGTTTGGTCTGCTGTTTTATGTGATTTTGAAGCTCTTAAATCTGACATAGCTTGCCTATAATCGTGATGAAAAATTTGTGAAATCTGATAAGGACTGTTAATCAATATTCAAATAACTGGGGAAAAAACAAATAATTGGATAATCTTGGTTTTTCAACTTTTGATACTTACTTTTTTCCTCAAAAATGTAACGAGTCATAAGAATATTACTTAATACATGTGAAATACTAAAACACTGAGCAGTAAGTAACATACACGAGGTTTTAAATACCTGTAATCCAGCGTATACCCCTATTAGACGTACCTTCAAATCCTTGCATGTGTGGGTAACATTTCCATTGATTACTTGTGTTTCCTCTCTCAGTTTATCTTTAGCCCTGTGAATTTTACAGTGTTGATCTTATAGATGAGGAAACTCCTGCACAAAAAGATTAGGTACTTTGTCCTAGGTTACCCATCACGCAGTACCCAGCCGCCTGATTTAACTTGTTTCCAAATTTAACCACTATGACGTGGCTCCCACGGGTCATCCCTGCCTATAATGAACAGGGCTAAGTCGCTGTTACATCTCAGTGATGTGTGAGTTCTTTTCCATAAAGTTGAATTTATGCATGCTGCGTCTTTGTTGGTGTCAAGGCAGGGCATTTACACAAGTGACAAATGGCCCTTAGAGTAAGATGTTCCCTTTCGTGGGTCCCTGTTCTAGTCTGCTGAAAATAATGCAGCGAGGCTTCATTTAAAATGCAAAGTTTTAGAAGCAAAGTCTCTGAAGATAATGTGTTTGCCCAATCTCATAATTCATGTTTGGAATGATTGTAATAAGTGCAAAACATACTACATTTTGAGCTCAAAAGCATTTCAAAACATTAAAAAAATGTTTTTATCTTCATTTGAAATACCAAGAAATCCAGACACGTAGTGGTAAGTCATTTCAGGTCCTTTCCAGAGTTTAAGTCTCTCCATTTAATTGTACTTTTAGTCACAAAAAAGGTAAACATTAGCCACGAACTCAGGTTTCTATTTTATCGTTATGTTCTTATTAGCATTAATGATCAACTGCTACCAAACACACTCCCAAAGTCAGTAATAATGTGAAACTAGAAAACATGTTTAAAGGTTGTTTCCTAAATATCTGGACTGCTAGACAACAAAGCTATGTTATTACTTTTTTAAGTAGGAATATGCTATTAAATATAAATGCAAAAACTAAGTGGCTTTAAAATCTAAGTCAGTTCCCCAAGTTAATGATTTCATAAACCGGTTATGGGTAGGCTCACATTCTGCGGAATGAGCCTGAAATGAGTTCTAGGATGGATGAGGACAGCCGGGTCTCTGCTCCACCTGTACCCTCTCTAATCGCACTCCAGTCCTAAAGAAAATAGTCACCCTTCTCTGCAATGCTGTTCTCAATTTCTACTTAAGTTCCTTGATGTTGCTCCATATATATATACCTTTTACTTTGTTTCCTTGATTTCCTCCTCTCTGCATTTCATTAACTTATGTAAGGGTAGTAATCCACTGTTGGCAATGTTTTCATACACTGTGTCTTTATAAAAATCCTAAAGGGAGAAATAATACCAGCCCCCTAATTTCTTTTCTTTTCTTTTTTTTTTTTGAGACAGAACCTCAAACTGTCCCCCTGGGTAAAGTGCTGTGGCATCACAGCTCACAGCAACCTCCAACTCCTGGGCTCAAGCGAGTCTCCTGCCTCAGCCTCCCAAGTAGCTGGGACCACAGGCACCCGCCACAACGCCTGGCTATTTTTTGGTTGCAGCTGTCATTGTTGTTTGGTGGGCCCGGGCTGTATTCGAACCCGCCACCCTAGGTGTATGTGGCTGGCGCTTTAGCCACTTGAACCACAGGCACCGAGCCAACAGTGACTTTCCTTATAGGACTATTGAAAGGACATAACCCACTAAAGGGCTAACGAAGAGTCTCTGCTGCACACAAATGCTTGATAAAATGTTAGAAGCAGCTATAAATCTAAAAGGCTCAAAGTTGCCTTTCAGTATCTCGACAACCCTCAGTTGCCTCTCAGACACTCTCACAACCCTCAGTGTCTTCCAGTCTAACTGTCCTCTCAAATAGGAGTCCCCCTGAAATGTGTCCTCCATAAACAGAAGCAAGAGTCTAAATACAACTGACTTGGGGCTGTGAGGATCCTAGCCTAACTCTCTTGTTTTATAAATTCAAAACTAAAGCCTAGAGCAGTCAAGGTCAAGTGACTTGCCAAGTATAGTATGACTCACCAAAATTTTAATTAACACCTACTATGTGCCAAGCTAGAGACTGTGGGGGTTACAAAGATAATCAGGCTCAGAGTGTGAGGGTGAAAGTAAGTGTGTGCAATTATTACAAAGTGTGAATAGAAACAAACCAGAAGAAAATCTTGCCCACATCTCCCCTTGAAATCTCACCAGTCCCCACACCTGCATTTTTTTATGAAATCATAGCTGTGTACATTAATGCAATCATGGGGTACAATGTGCTGGTTTTATATACAATTCGAAATATTTTCATCAAACTGATTAACATAGCCTTCACCGCATTTTCTTAGTTATTGTGTTAAGACATCTATATTCTACATTTAGTGAATTTCACGTGTACCCTTGTAAGATGCACCGAAGCCCACACCTGCATTTTTAAAATTCCCATCTCCATGTCTTTACCCATAGCCTCATCTTACTACAGATCTCATCAGACTCTTACTTAACACCTTCTGTGGCTCCCTATTGCCCTTGGAGGAAAAAAAAAAAAACTATACTCCTTTTCAAAGCATACATCACTCATTCCAACTACTCAAAACAGCCCTGTGAGCAGATGGACAGCTGAGCCACAGTGTTTATTGAGCACCTCCGGTAAGCAAGCCCCTGTGAAGCTGATGGAAAGATACAAAGAATAGTTTGTTGCCTTTGCCATTAGCAATTTATACTGTAGCTAAGGAGCGGGCATGCTTGCAAACATGGAACTCATAGTTGCAACACCAGACAGTATGGAGCCCTGATTCTCCAAGTGTAGTCCATGGGGAAACCCAGCATCTCCATCACATGAAACTAACATGACAGGAGGGAGGCAAGGCAGATGGCAGCATGTCCACAGTCAGGACCTGCAGCAAATGTGCTACAGTTTGACCCTTCCGAGGGGGAGCCGGCGTGAATGGAGTGCTTGATGTGTTCCATGCTGTGGCAGACAGAATATTGCCATTCCCCCTCCCTTGCCTGTTCTGTCCACAGCCTAATCCCCAGAACTTGTGACTATCTCATCTTATGTGGCTAAAGAGACTTTGTAAGGTGTGGTTTGCAAGAGATGAAGATGGGGAGATTATCCTGGATTATCTGGACAGGCTCTAAGTGTATTCACTAGTGTCTTAGACAGGGCAGAGGGAGAGCTGACCACAGAAGGGGAAGAGGCAAGTGACAACAGGAGAGGGTGGGGCAACAGGTTTGCTGGGGGGTGCCAGGCCAAGGAATGTGGGCAGCTCCAAAAGGCCAGGAAACCAGTAATCCCCTAGAGTTTCCAGAAAGAATACAGCTATGCCAACGCCTTGATTTTAGCCCCGTGAGACCCATTCTGGACTTCTGACCTTCACAGTAATAAGGCAATAAATATGTGTTGTTTTAAGCCAGTAGGTGGGTGGTGACGCCCTGGACCTCACACACACTGACATGTCGGGAGCAGTATTTACCCAGCAATGAGTCTGACTTTCTCCTTCACACCTGGAGGGAGAATGACCCCCAGCGATAATAGCGCCAGGATGCAGGAAATGTTTCCTGTTGGTCTCCCTGAGCTCTGCTCACAGTTTCAGGAATAATCCTGTATTAAATTCTCCCCAAATAACCCAGTCTGAGAATGCCAAGTGTTTCCTGCGGGGACCTTAGCTCTCGTCAATGCCACTGCCTAACAAAGTCCAAAGGCTCATCCCTCCTCAACTTCTGCACATTCCAGAACATTCTTGGCCCTAGATGTCCACATGTCCCAGAGGCTGATACCTTCACAGTCCTCTCAGCGCCCTGGTTCCTCATGTGTTTGCTTCCTCAAACACACAGGCTTTACATACGACATTTCCTCTTCAATTTCCCTAGAGAATCTACCCACAGCAAGAGCTTCTTAACAACATCATCTTTAAGCTAACAGTAGACCTGCCATTGGATCCTGCAATGTCATTACTAGTTATTTACCTAAAGGAAAAAAAGGCATTCTACCATAAAGACATTTGCAGTCAAATGTATATAGCAGCATAATTCACAATCACAAAGATGTGGAAACAACTCAAGTGCCCTTGAACACAGGAATAGATTAATAAATTGTGGTATATGTATACCGTGAATATTACTCGGTAATATTGAAAAAGATGGATGCTAGGTATCTTTTGTAACAACCTGGATACAATTGGAGACCATTCTCCTAAGTGAAGTATCACAGGAATAGAAAAACCAATATCATATGTATCTAGTAGATTAATACCAACATGCTCACATGGGAGAAAAACTCAATGGAATTCAGGCAGGGGGGAGAAGAGGAGGGAAGAAGGTCTTGGGTAGATTCCTACTCAACCAGGAGTAGGGTATGTAGGACAACACGTGTACCTGGGTGTGGGGCATAATCTACAAATGGGACTTTAGCCTTACAAATGCAAACTATGGAATCCAACTGTTTGTATCCCCACATTAATCTGGACTTTTAAGAAAGGGGAAAAAAAGAAAAAGAAAAACAGAACGTTGTCTTTCACTGAATATTCCACAGGAAACCCAAAGAAGAGCTGCATGTACACCACAGCCACAGTCAGTGGCTACTGTAGACATCTGTAATCCCAAAACATTTCTTGGGATTCCACTGGCACTTTCAACTTTCCCAGGGGTTGACTAAAGAAAAAAAAAATCAAGCTTTAAAGAATTAAAGGTGGTTTTATTCAGAAGTACCACTGCAGACTGCAGCCTGGGGTCTGTCGTTCAACACTGTAAGCAGCACTTAACAGAGAGGGTCTGTTAGACCACTTCAGCCTGCTACTTACACACAGGTGGTGGAGGTCAGTTGCGCAAAATCACCCCAGAGTTTGGTTATAGACTGCAGAGGCAAAATCACTAGCCTCGTTAGATGTTATATGTAACAAAAGGCAAGGATTAGGGTCATGGTGATTTAGGCAAGAGATATGGGGTGGTGACAGGGGGAGGGAGTGCTGCTAGCACTATGACTACAGTCCCCAAACCCCAGGCTATGAACTGATACTAGTTGGTGGCCTGCTAGGCACTGGGCTGCACAGCAGGGTGTGGTAGCAAGTGAGTGAAGCCTCATCTGCATTTACAGCCACTCCCCATCCCTTGCCTCACTACCTGAGCTCCGCCCTGTAGAGTCAGCAGCAGCATTAGAGCGCCAACCCTACTGTAAACTGTGCGTGCCCAGGATGTAGGCTGCACGCTCCTTTTGAGACTTTAATGCTGGATGATGCAAGGTGAAGATGGAATACACTTGATTCTCCTGAAACTATCCACCTTCTCCCCCGTCCATGGAAAAATTGCCTTCCATGATGCTAGTTCTGGTGTCAAAAGGTCGGGGATCACCATTCTATGATGGTTTGTCTTCAAAGCATCGTCCCAGAAAGCTGCACGTCATCACTTGCAGAAGCCTCTCTCCTCATCATCACTGTCCCTTTCCATTCTCGTTCAAGAGTGAGACTTGGGACATGAGGACAGAATGCTCACTTTTTCCCCCAAACTCTCCTCCCAGCAGTCTTCTAAAGGAAGGCCGCCCTGTGTCTGGGAGGAATTCCAATGGGGAGGGGAGAGCTCTTTTCCACTCTCCATACAGAAATAGCACAAACTTGGTGTTTGAAAGTTGATAGGTCTCTACAGAAGAATGAGGAGCAACCAAAATGAGAGACAGTGAGATGAAAACCATCAAGAAAGCAGGGAGCCTAGCAACAGGGCAGGACACAGGAGCCCAAGAAGAAAGACAATGTCCAGAAAATTCCAGCAGTGAGAGTGGCTAAGGAAATTTACAGTGCGGACTATCCTATTTTGATTTGTTTCCTGTTCTCTCGGGAGCAAAGGGTTTCCAGCTCAGCCATCTCCAAGACTTCAATAAAACCCTTCCTTTTTTTTTTTTTTTTTAGACACAGTCCCACTATGTCACCCTCAGTAGAGTGCCATAGCATCACAGCTCACAGCAACCTCCAACTCTTGGGCTCAAGTGATTCTCTTGCCTCAGCCTCCCAAGTAGCTGGGACTACAGGTGCCTGCCAAAACACCTAGCTATTTTTTGGTTGTAGTTGTTGTTGTTTGGCAGGCCTAGGCTAGGTTCAAATCCTCCAGTTCTGGTGTATGTGGCTGGAGCCCTAGTTGCTGAACTACAGGAGCTGAGCCCAGTAAAACTCTGCTACATACAACTTACCCATTTTGATGTCCTGAGGCCTACGGTGGGGTGGGAGTAGAAGGTGCAAAATAAGGCAAAGAGGAGACAACAGCTTTAGGAAGCAAGAAGATAGCACATGAGTCCATCTAGAATCTCACCCAAGAAGCGATCAGGGGTGCAAAAACCCTCCGAGAATTCCCGCATATAACAAAGAAGGCATTGGACTTCCTATACCATGTGGGATGGGAGTGGACCATTTTGATTTTGATTTTAAAGAGAAGCCACATGGCCCCAGACATGTGGAAGAATAGGGAGGCATCCCACATGTAGATGGCACTTTCAGACTTCAAACCTTAGCACTCATGGTCAAGGTCTCACGATCACAATGCAAAATGAAGATACGCCTGAATCACTCTGAACCACAGTGTTAATTACATGTCTGCAAGAGAGTCCATGAGAAGGCTAAAATTAGCCAACGATCTGATATGCTGACATTTGGCATCAGTAGCTGAAACTTCCATGAAAGACAGATTTATAAGATGAGCTTATGTTTCAAGATGACTCATAGGCTTTCTGAAACCCCCAAGAAATTCTGAAAGTTCAGCATTTTCTCTGCATCCACTTGGCCATGCGTAATGCTGAGAGAAGACGCCGCTTGCCCACTCCACGAGGTAGAAGAGGGAAGGAAGAGAGAGGGGCAGAATCTGTTAGACTAAGCCCCGGGGCTTAGTCACTGGAATGTGTTTTTCTGGTGATATTCATTAATATGCATACCCAGAACCAACACTTTTCAAAAGAGTAAAGCAAAATAAGGTTGTGCCACTAACTATAAAATTTATTATATGCTGCTTAAATTGTTGCTGGAGACACATGCCCAGGATCTCCAAGCTGGGGAAAACAATTTTTATTACATGCCAGAACCTGAGCCAAAGGTTCAACTAACATTAACTCACTTGATCTTCACAAATGTCTTAGGTGATAGGTACCATTATTATTAGTTACAGTTTATAAATAGGGAAATCGAGGCTCAGAGAAGTGAAGTCACCTGGCTGGTGTCTCAGTCAGGATTGAATCAAGAAATCAGAAACCATTTCAAGTAGTCACAACAGAGAGAATTTAATGCAGGGAATTGTTTCCATAGGTGAAGAGGGAGCTGAACAGGGGATGGTGAGGCCACCCAGAGATTAGCAATAGCAGAAAGCTGTTAAGACCCTGGCCTGGAGGTAGGATTCCTAGAGGCCTGGGGCCAATGTCACCCAGTAGAGGCTGGAAACTTGGAGGAGTCAATAATTTTCCTCCAAGGGAAGGGCAGGAGCACATTGGTTTCTCCCCTTCTTCTGCCTTTGCATCTGAAGCCACTGCCCTCCAATGGCCGAACCCAGCAGGAAGCAGCAGACAAGGAAGCCTGAAAAATTCAGCCTGTAGGGGTGAAGCCCCTGGGATCAGAACAGAGCAAAGACTGGCAAATAGTTCCAGGACCAGGACAGCTGATAAGTGGCTTAACCCAAGAAACCACAGCTCTTTTCATGGATAAACATAGCAGCTGACTCTAAATTTCTCCAGGACAATACCTGTAGTCCCACATGGAAACAGGAGAGGGTCAGATGACCTTCCCAGATTCTGGGCACTGTCTCCTTTTAAGGGCAGACACAGGGGATCACACACAGGCATGAGTTCCAACCCCTGCTCAGGTGACTTTAGGCAGATGACTTCATCTCTCTGAGCCTCAGTTTCCTCCTCTGGAAAATGGATGATGAAATACACACTTCTGCAAAGTCGATTTAAAATTTAGAGAGCAGGTGGCTCATGTAGGTGCTCAAAAAATAGACCTAATTCCTAATTCCACCATCAACCACATTATACAACCTACAGAATTCTCATTTTATTCACGGAATTATCATTTCACTTACAGGCTGGGTGCCCTCCTGAGGAGGCAGGGCTGGCAGAGAAGAAATGGGAATTTCTCCATCACATCTTCAAAGCTGTCCTGGGCATCCTCTCAGGGACCCCTTGGCTATCAAGCAAACCTATTCAAGTTCATTAACAGTTACAAGCTGCTCCCCAGGAAAGAACACCTAGGGATCCTGCAAATTCTGTTTATTCTGGCCTCTTCTTCTTAATGCATGCATTTACCTCATACTGTGACCCTACTTCACTTCAGAAAATTATTCATTAGGGAAAAAAAAGAGAAAGAGAGAGAAAGCCAAATACCTAAGCAAAGAAACCTGTCTCGTTTTTTTTTGCAGGCTCAGAAGATCTGTTAGGAGACTTTGGTTTGGGAAGGCAGCAGGGAAATCCACGCCATAATCAGGATTATGAGATGTAAGACGTGGGCACACGTTCAGCTTGAAGTTCTCTGAACTGCTCTGCTGTAGGGGGACAGGTTTCATTTGCTCAGCACCAAACCACCCAGTGAGTCATATGCTCGTTCTTACTGAGTCGGAGGTGGTGTGGCTCCCCAGACAGCAACATTCATCACCCAGGGGGACCCTGCTTGCCCCCTCTACACCCATGCAATTGAGGTGGCAGAGGGTAGAATAATCCACTCAAGTGTGGGCTAGAAAATGCTTACTCCCTACAGGGGGTTGAATATTGTCCCCTGCAAAATGCAAGCCCATCAGGAACTTCAGAATGTGACCTTATTTGCACGTAGGGTCTCTGCAGATGTAATCAGTAAAGGTGAGAGGATGCTGGATGAGGATGGGGCCTAAATCCAATCACCAGTGTCCTTAAGAGAAGAGGAAAGGGCATGTAGAGACCTGCACAGGGAAGAAGGCCGTGTGAACTAGGGAGCAGTTCTACACAGGGAGACACAGCTACAAGACCAGGGATGCCGGAGAAGCAAGGAGAGATCATACCGAAAGCCTCAGAGGGAGCATGGCCCTGACTGCCGCTTGATTTCAGACTTCTGGCCTCCAGAACTGTACGAAAATAAATTTCTGTCGGTTTCAGTCACCCCACTTGTGGTGATTTATTACAGCAGCCTCAGGAAACTAACATATTCTCAATTTCTGAGCTTACCTCCTCACAGACCAGTAGCACTTTGCAGACCAGCAGCAATTCATGGACCACAAGTCAGTCTGTGGTGGATTTGTGCTCCGTCTTTCTCCAGAAGTTGGGCTTCCCAAGGGAGCTTGTCGTGTTGGCTCCCCGACCTGGCACTGACATTTTGGAGAGGTCTTAAGTGTCAGTGTCCCAGGTGTAGTGCCCAGAGGAGGGGAGGTAGAAAATTGAACCCTACGGTCCAGGGAAACTATTCTTTACATACTGGCTCCTAGTCTAGTGCACCTTCCCTCCAAAATTTAGCACTCAGTGGCAATCCCCAAAGATAACTCTGCATATGGTGCTCACAGTGATCTATTAGTAGCGGTGGCTGGGCAGAGACTCCTAAGGATTGGAGGGGAAAGATGATTAACTAGTCATAGCTACCTGGGATGGAAATAGGAAAAAGGCAGGGCCTGGTGGCTCATGCCTATAATTCTAGCACTCTGAGAGGCTGAGGAGGGTGGATCACCTAAGCTCAGGAGTTCAAGACCAGCTTGAACAACAGCAAGACCCTATCTCTAAAAAAAAATAGCCGGGCATTGCAGTGGGTACCTGTAGTCCCAGCTACTTGAGAGGCTGAGGCAAGAGGATCTGGTGAGCCCAAGAATTTGATGTTGCTATGAGCTATGATGGGATGGCACTCAACTGAAGGCAACAAAATGAGACTCTTATCTCAAAAAAAATAAAAAAGGGAAATAGTGGCATATCTGTGCCATCCAAACACTCCCCAAACGTTCCAGCTTCCCTTTGTGGAATATCTAGTTTAGAACTATCATTTGAGAATACATCTAAAAATTATGATCAAGATCATGATGGTGGTGGTGAAGGGCTTATAGAGTCTTACTGTGTGTCATTTTCCACATGTTGATTCATTCCACTCTCATGATAACCTCATGAGGCAGGTGCTCTTGGGACCCATTTTACAGATGAGGAAACTGAGGCTAAGTGAGTAATGGACTCCTGATCCCAAACCAGGCAGTCTGGCCCAGAGCCCTTACCCCTACCTACCATGTCTGTATTCTGTATACCACCCATTGGACAGTATCTACTTGTAGCTCATTTTATAAAGAAGTACTTTCTTGGGTTGGCACCTATGGCTCAGAGGAGTAGGGCACCAGTCCCATATGCTGGAGGTGGTGGGTTCAAACCCAACCTCAGCCAAAAACTGCAAAAAAAAAAGAAGAAGAAGAAGTACTTTTTTTTAAGTAGCCCAAAATTATATGTCAATATAATTATGGAAATAGTACTTTCTTTAAGTAGCCCAAAATTATATGTCAATCCCTTTTGAGGCTCAATCCCTTTGACAATCCATTCATGCCATTTGACACCCTCATAATGCCAGCTTTTCTGAAAGAGTGAGCCTTAAAGAATGAGAAAAATAACAATAGCAACAGTAGCTGACATGTAATAAGCACCTGCTATGTGGTAAGGCCCTGTTCTGATAGCTTTAAATCTTTCAAGTGCTTGAATCTGCACCACCCCATGAGTTGGTCACTCTTCTTACCCAGAGGATAAGTAATTGCCTCTGGCTTTATGAAGAGACATATTTCTGGACATCCCCAAACTTCATGTCACATTTTCATGTGTTCAATAAATATTCATGCAGCATTTACTATATGCTAGGTCATTGAAAGGAAGTGAGGCCACCACGGTGAACAAGACAAAATCCTAGCCTAAAGGAGCTTTTAGTCTGCTGTGGAGACAGACAAGCAAATAAGCTGTGATACAATGCCTGGACGAGGTGTCACGTAAACATGGAAGAAGCTACCAAACACCAGCTGTGTAAGGATTCTCAAACAGAGGCCATTTTGCCCCTCCTTCCCCCCCAGGGGTATTGGGCAATGTCTGGAGGCTTAGTTGTCACAACTGGTGGGGGGAGGAAGGGGTAGCATCTAGTGGATACAGGCCAGAGAGGCTACCCAGTGTCTTACAGTGTCTAGGAAAACCCCACAACAAGGAAATATCCAGCCCCAAATGTGCCAAGGCTGAGAAACCCTAAGCTACAGGAGTCAAAGTCAAGACAGATTTGAGATGGGCTTTGAAGGATGTGTGGAAGTTTATTAGGTAGAGAAGAGGGGAAAAATCATTTCAGGCAGAGAGAACAGTCTATGCAAAGGCAAAGAGGAAAGTAAAGGGCAAGGCATGTTTGGAGAGCATGTCCCAGGGAACAATCAAAACATGGGTTATAAAGTAGGCTCATGCCTGTAATCTAGCACTCTGGGAGGCCAAGGAGCGTGGATTGCCTGAGTTCAGGGATTCAAGATCAGCCTGAGCAAAAGTGAGCCCCCTACCTCTAAAAAAAATAGCCAGGCATTGTGGCAGGTGCCTGTAGTCCCAGCTACTTGGGAGGCTGAGGCAAGAGGCTCACTTAAGCCCAAGAGTCTAAGGTTACTGTGAGCTGTGAGGCCATGGCACTCTACCAAGGGTGACAAAGTGAGACTCTGTCTCAAAATAAATGAATAAATAAATAAAGTAGGGTAACGCTGGATCCCAGTGGGTGCCATGAAGCAGTCTAAACTTCATCCTTTAAGTGACGAGGAGGCACTCAAAGTACTTGAGCACTGTGGACAATGAGCAGGTCAGACCTAAGAGAAGGGGAAAGGGAAGTTGGGCAAGAATTGATTTCACAAAGCCCGGAGTCTCCGCCCAGTGTCTAGTTAATCCTAAATTTTGGGCACCTAATCTCCAGCAGGCCCAAGTGCAAAGTGTCATTCTCTATCCCATTCCCTGCAAGGCACAGATTCAAAAAGCAATTAGCCTCCGCTGATGTGGCAGTGGTGAAGGCATGCCCTCCCTCTGAAATCCGAACCCCAACAGCAAGAGCACAGCAGGTTTCCAAACCCCTGCCCTGGGGCATTTCTAGCCATTTTTATCTGGAAGAGACTTTTTTCCACTAGGTTTAACCAGGAAGGTAAGAAGAAAATCTAATTGGAACTTCCCTTGGGAGCTCACAGACAATCAAAAAGAAGTGTCTAAGGTTCCGTCCCCAGCATCTCTCCAGGCCTTTTTCTCTTGTGTCTATTGACTTTTCTGAAAGTGCTCTTAGGGTCCCAGGGGAATTCACAAGCCCTACAGCTTCCCAGAGCTCACCACGACCTTTGGCCTCCCAGAGAATCAGGCCGTTGGCCATTTTTGCGACCAGCCTGGATAATCGATACTGAGCTCTCAAACCTTGTTTTCCCCTTGGGTGATTTTCCTGAGACTTTTATCTATGCTCTGTGACAGTCAAGACTGCAAATGGCAGTCAGAGAAGGGTTTCTGGTGTGGGAACGCAGACTAATGTTCACCACGTACAATCATGCATTGTATAATGACAGGGATAATTCTGAGAAAGGCGTCATTAGGCAATGTCATCATATAGACATAGGGTACACTTACAGAAACCTAGATGGGACAGCCTGCTACACACCGAGGCTATGTTGTATGGCCTACTGTTCCTGGGCTACACCCCTGTACAACTTAATGCTATACTGAGAACTGGAGGCAACTGTAACACAATGGCAAATATTTGTGTATCTAAACATCTCTGAACATAGTAAAGGCATAGTAAAAATATGGTATTAAAATCCTACGGGACCACTGCCATATGCCATCGTTAACATTGTAATAACTGTACTTGAACAAATGACCTCCTTCTTTGAGCCTCATTTTCTTCATCTGGACAAGGGAAACAACAAGATTTCTAATTCAGAGAGTTGTGTAGGGGCCTGGGTGTGGTGGCTCATGCCTATAATCCTAGCACTCTGAGAAGCTGAGCTCAGGAGTTCAAGACAGGATCAATTGAGCTCAGGGGTTCAAGACCAGCCTAGGCAAGAGTGAGACCCTGCCCCTATTAAAATAGAAAAATTAGCAGGACATTGTGGTAGGTACCTGCAGTCTCAGCTACTCAGGAAGCTGAAACTAGAGGATTGCTTGAGAACAGGAGTTTGAGGTTGCTGTGAGCTGGGCCAATGCCCGGCCCTCTAGCCTGGGCAACAGAGTGAGACTCAAAAAAAAATGTCCCAGTAGGGTGGCTCATGCCTGTAATCCTAGCACTTTGGAAGGCTGAGGCAGGTGGATTGTTCACAGGTTCAAGACCAGCCTGAAAAAGAACGAGACCTCACCTCTAAAAATAGCCTGGCAATGTGGTAGGCGCCTGTAGTCCTAGCTATCAGGGAAGCTGAGGCAAGAGGATCACTTGAGCCCAAGAGTTTGAGGTTGCTGTGAGCTATGATCCCACAGTCCTCTACTGAGGGCTATAAAGTGAGACTCTGACTCAAAAAAAAAAAAAGAAAAAAAAAAGAGAGCAAGAGATAGTTGTGTAGAGATTTGTAGAGACCATGTACATAAATTACTTAATAAAATGGTTGCCATTTAATAAACATTCAATAGATTAATATAGTGACAATATTATTCTTATCAGAGCCACCTAATGCCACATGACCTTTCACACTCTCATAGTCCTCAGAGCAAATTCTGAAACCACAGGAGGAAAAGATGGAAGGGAAAGAGAAGTTGTCAAGGTCCTTCTCTGTGTCTGCCATACCCGCTGTGTGCTAGGCTCCGGTTTGAGTATCTGCTCACCTTTGACCCTCACTTTTGATGGCAGCCACGAAGATGTGCTGTTCAGATCTTCCATCAACAAAGATTTTCCTTTGTTCCAAGGCAATCTTCCTCCCAGACAGCCCCAGCCAAAGACCGGGCATGTCAGAGGTACCAGGGCCTGGTCACTTCTGTTCAACATGAAGCTCCTTCAGTGGGTTATCTTTGGATGCGAGCTCCCCACTGGGTTAGCCAAGACTTCATCAGGTCTATAGCATGGCCTGAAGGCTTCCTCTGCCCAGCCGTGCTTCAGCCCTTTGACCTTTCATAGGCATTAACCCTAAATAAACTTCTTGCCCCCCCAACTCAGTGTCTGTTTCCCAGATAGCCCAACTAACACACTTCACAACAACTGGATGCTCTGTGTGTGTGCAGGTGGGCATGCTGCTGTGAGTGTGTGTGTCAGTATGTATATGCAGGGGCATGTGGGTACGGGAAGGGATGTATACAGGAGTGTGTGTGTATGTGCAAATCTGTACAGGCATGTATTCAGAGCTTGTTTTCATAGGCATGAAAACAAGGTTCTCATCTCAAACATGAGATCTACAGGAGCAAGGAGTGGTGTCCCAGAGCCTAGCAGGGGCATCTCAGTGCATATTTGTTAAATGACTAAGCTGATGGCTACAAGGCAATGTTCAGTTCCCACAGTAATGTGCATCTTACAGGAGAGAAAAGCATTTCTCAAGTCTCATCTCCCATCAGTCCTTTTCATGACGACAGCCAACCTATGCTGAGGGTCTTGATGGATGAGGCTCTGCACTCCAGATCCACCTTCAAGGAAGGAACACACTGCCCCAGCTGCACAGACACCTTGCTCAGAGCCACCTGCCTCCCAGGGTGGCCCATACAAATGAACAATTCATGCAGAGTATACAGACTGGGTCACCCTGAACCAACTAAGGACACCTCTTCAAGGCTGTTCTAGCTCCAGAATTTTCTGTGGGCTCAGCTGAGGCAGTCACTGTGGTGGATCCCCAAGAGCTCACCTTAAACATCCTGCATACTCATCTCTGTCTCAGAGCTGGTTTCTGGAGAACCCAGCCTGCAAAAAGGGTAAGTTTTGCTCAGAGTCTTCACGTGCATTAACTCAGTGAATTCTCACTACAACCCCATGGAGTAGGAGTTATTAATCCCATGTTACAGATGAGAAATAATGAGGCTGCAAAAGATCAGCCTGGTAGCAAATGAAGAGAGCTGAAATGCAAGCCGGTGTGTATTGGATTTCAAAGCCTGGGACTTTATCTCTCTCTCTTTCTCTCTTTCTTTCTTTCTCTCTTTTTCTCTTTCTCTCTTTCTCTCTTTCGAGACAGAGTCTCACTCTATTGCCCAGGCTAGAGTGCCATGGCCTCACCCTAGCTCACAGAAACCTAAAACTCTCAGGCTCAGACAATTCTCCTGCCTTAGCCTCCCAAGTAGCTGGGACTACAGGTGCCCGCCATGACACCTGGCTAATTTTCTATTTTTGGTATAGACAGGGTCTCACTCTTGCTCAGGCTAGGCATGAACTCCTGAGCTCAAACAATCCTCCAGCCTCAGTGTCCCAGAGTGCTAGGATTATAGGCTCCAGCCAAGTCTGGGACTTTTAATCTTTGGAAATGAATCTTTCCATTCTCCATCTCCAAACTGATCCTCAAAACCAAATCCAGCTCTCAGAAGTAGTCAAGGCAATAGTTGAAACCATTTGAGACTCCAGAACCCAGCTTTCCCCTTGGGTGTCACCCTAAGGAGCCTCTGCAGGACCCAATACAAACCAAGAATACCAATTAGATAACACTAAAGTCCATGTTTTGAGAAGTCCTTAAGATTAGATCATCAGAAAGGTCATTTTGAAAGAAATTGTCCAGCTGATAATGAGTTTAAAAGTATGTTTAATCAAACACACTTATCTGATCAAATCTGGAACCTGAGAAATGAGCCTGAGACTTCGCACAGTGCACTGAAAGCCTGTCAAAGTCACCAAGTCGACACACAATAGATGCAGCTTCCTTGTGGACTTTTCCCTCGCATCTCACTGGGCAAGAGAAAGGGAGAGAGAGAAAGTACTAGGACTGCACCAATTTGATTGAAATATTTGCTATCTTTGGAACAAAAAAAAAACCCTCTCTCCATAATTAAATGTCATTTTTCTGGAAGACTTAATTAGAAAGCCTTCAAGGGAGAAATCCCCCAAACGGGTTTGACATTGTACTAGTATCTGAAACTGCTCAATTAGAAGTGAGGGAGGTAGCACAAGTTGCACAGATCAGAAAAAAACCAGGAGGCAGTTGAGGGGTCTCTTCAACAGAGCAGAGATTGGAATAAAGAAAATTAAGAAATCTGTTTCCTGGTTCACCATTTGTTATGAAGTTTCCAAAACACATCCACAGGGGATTAAGCTTTTAGAAGACAGACATTTCCTCTAAATTTAATAGGAATAGGCTAAATGTGGTGGCTCACCCCTGCATTGGGAGGCCAGGGAGGATCCCTTGAGCTCAGGAGGTTGAGAACAGCCTGAGAAACAGTGAGACCCTGTCTCTACTAAAAACAGAAAAACTAGCTAGCCATTTGTGGTGGGAGCCTGTAGTGCCAGCTACTTGGGAGACTGAGGCAGAAGGATCATTTGAGACCAAGACTTTGAGGTTGCTGTGAGCTAGGTTGATGCCGTGTTACCCTACCCGGGGATGCTGGGAGAATGGGTACTGAAGACCCCATTCTTGGCAAAAGAAGGCACCCCCAGAAAAAGAGGATAACTAAAAAGTAAGCTGAGTGAGCCAAACAAAGAAAAGTTAGCTAGTTCATGGTTAAGCTAGCCATTGCTATCAAGCTTCTTGCCTTTTCTGAAATTATAGCCTGTTGGGGGATATAGCTTACAAACACCCTGCTGGGTCTGTGAGCACTCTGAGGAGAGTAATGGCCATAGAAGAGATTATGGCAAGTCCTAGAAAAGATACATTTTCTGGGGCAGTGGTTCTCAACCCTCCTAATGCTGCAAACCTTTAGTCCAAAAGGGTCACGACCCACAGGTTGAGCACTGCTGTTCTAGGGTGTCTCCTGCCCATTCAGGCAAAGCAGATACCCATTTTGGAGATTTGCATTTGCCTGGGCAGAGACCAAGGGAGTAGCTCAAACTCTGAAATATGAGCAGAAGAGCTCATATCCCTTATCGCAGAGGAAAATCCTCTGTGGTGGTGATGGCAAGAAAATGCCTCCCTCCCACTGATCTCTCAGAGGAGATTAACGCTGATGGCATTTTACTCCACAGATAACTAGTGGAGCTTAATACCTCCCTCATTTTTTGGGATGCTCTTTACTTGTGTGTGACCTCAAACAGGAAGCTCTCCCAATATAAGACTCAGATTTCAGATTTCTGAAGGCTACCCTTAAGGTATAATAATAATAGGAGCTGATATGATCAATCCGAGAAACTGCTGACGTCTTTGTTCCCTCCCTCATCTTACCCTCTGGGCAAATAGACTTCAATACCATCAGAGTGGAGCAAACACTCTGGGCCATTGCCGGAATCCCATGCTGGGCAATGGACTCCAGAGCTCCCACTTTTAATTCTACTCAATTTCTCTTGTCTTTCTTTACCATCACTCCTAACTTTATATTTCTTCAGTCGATCGCCGCCAGTTTCCACAGGTCTCAGTGGATGGTGCTCTCAGGGCAGGACCCCAATAAGGGAGATACAGTGAGACTGTCTCAAAAAAGAAAAAAAAAAAAGGAAGAGAGAGCCAGATATTCATTGAAGCTCAAAGGCTGCATAACAGACCATATGTTTTATACTGGATTGGTACTTTTTAGCATATACTGGGGGTGGGGGGGTAGATAAAATGATTGCCACTTTCCTATTGTCTAATCTTCAAAAACACAGTGAATGGAAACTCAGCCCTGTATTCACTGACATGTTCCTCTTTGTCTCTCTCCCCTACCTCACACACACTGTAAAATAAAATGAACTACAGAACTTAGAATTTCCCTCCCTCAAAAGTGCCTTTACCATTCCCCTATTCATGATACTTAGTCACCACCAGCTCTAACACAGAACTGCTACAGAGGATTAACAACAGGCCAGGATCACTCTGGAACATTGCTCAACTATTTTCTTATAAAAGATTGCAGAGAATTTCATAGAGACTCAGTATCCCCCTCTCTGCTCAGCCAGTGACCAGAGGACTTGTAGTAACCTACAAGAACCAATAAATTGTAGTGATCCAAGCCCCCTATGTACCCACTAAGCCAGCACTAGAATAGTTTATACTGCCTCATTTCTTGGGATGTTCTTTGCTTGGCAGCATTAGAAACCCCTTTAATGGCTCTCATGTCCTTCTTCTGTGGCATAAGGAAGGAAGTGACCAGAGATTCATCTTCCTTGGATGTTGGCTAATTGACCACATATGTAAAGAACTGGGATGAGTATTTTCATGGGCTGCAGGTGAGAAAATTGAAGCCTTATGTCACAAGTTGGGGGGGGTTGTGCTTGTCCAAGATCAGGCACTGAAATGGAGCCTGGGGTGCAAGATGTTTACTAGGGATAAACACTTGTAAAAGGAAGGAGGAGGAGAAAAGACTGGGCAGTAAGGGATGCTTGAGATGCTAGCCTGGCAAAGTCTTAGCCAACTCCATGGGGAACTCCAGAGTAAATATTGTCCATGGGAGTCATCCCAAACTGGGATGATGTGGCCAGGCCTTTATACCTGCCTGGCTCAGGGAAAGGCATACGCTTGGGCAAAGTGGCAGTCTGCAGTAGAGGCTACAGTCCCTACATCTGGGCAGCAAGTCCAGTGTTTCTCTGCGCCTACCTCACCTAGTGGACTAGTGTCTTTGGACTGCTGTGCCACAGTGCTACAGACTGGGTCACTTAAACAATAGTAATGTATTGTCTCACTATCAGAAGCTAGAAGTTCAAAATCAAGGTGTCAGCAGGGTTCCTTCCTTCTAAGGCTATAAGGGAAGGATCTGTTCTCTGCTTCTTCCCCAGCTTCTTTAACATCTTGTGGTTTCTGCTTCATCACCCCAATCTCCACCTTCATTCATGTCCACATGGCATTCTCCCCGTGTGTGTGTGTGTGTGTGTGTGTGTGTGCGCGCGCGCGCGCGCGCGCATCCAAATTTCCCCTCTTTGTAAGGACACCACTCATATTGGATAAAAGGCTCATCCTACTCTGGTACAACATCATCTGAACTAATTAGGTCTGCAGTGATGCTATTTCCAAATAAGGTCACATTCTGATGTGCCAGGGGTTAGGACTTCAGCATAAGAATCTGGGGTTGGGGGCATGGAGGCAAGATGGCTGATTGGAGCCAGCTTTCTACAGAGGCTCCCGTCCAGAAGGAGAGTTAAAGGACAGAAGTTTAGCAAGTAAGCTGATGGTTTGGAACTGAGCCAAGAGAGAAGGTTGAAGAATGCACATCAACGCAGCTGAGGTGAGCTGCGACCTCAAGGAAACAAACAATAGGTACAAAATCCATTGCCAAGCAGATGGAAGTCCCCTTCCCCATGAGAACAGCTCACAGTATACTTTATCTGAACAAGCAAGCAGAGTTGAGACCTCGTCCTATTTTATCCCATGGAAAAGACCCTGTAAAAACTAGAATTCCTTCCCCAAAGAGGACTTACTAATGTGCCATGGCACTCTTCCACCAGGTATAAAACTGTATATATTCTCTACCTGCAATTCTGAACTCCCAGCACCCTCCTCCACTCTCACCCTGAGGTCTGGAAGCCTATACCCCATGTAGTCCAGATTCTTCAGCAGTTTCTCAAGAGGTGTGGACAGGACGTGGGTTGTTGCTGGTCTGTACTGATTCTGTGACATGGGAGTAAGAAGAAGACAGTGAACTGATGGAACCACATGGGAGAGAGGCAGTTCCCCATAGCACAGAGAATCAGCAGCAGTGGTGGGAACAATAGGGCTTACACTCCTAGGGATATTTTAAAGAGACACTCCCTGCCTCTCTGAGCAACCAGAGGAAGCTGGGCATCTTCTCCAGTGGCAGCCACTGGCGGAACAGATCTGAGACAGAAACACAGGCCCCCTGAGACTTTAAGCCAGAGTAACTGATTCACTAGGGTAGGATAGAGACCAGCTAAAAACAAGACAGAGCCACTTAGCCCCACCACACCGAGCAGGTCCTCAGTGCCTCAGGCCATAGCACTGTACGGGTCCTTTGCACAGCTCTAGAGGAAAAGGTACAGACACCAATCCCAGCTCTTGGGCAAAGGGCTGGTTAATCACTACTCCAGGAGCCCCAAACCCAACTTCATCTTATCTGCTCATCTAGCCAAACAGTATAAAATTATCATGGGGAGGAATGAGCAGAAAAACTCTGGCAACATGAATAACCAGAGTAGATCAACTCCCCCAAGGAATGACATGGTGGACACAACAGAAGATCCCACCCATAAACAAATGGCTGAGATGTCAGAAATCAAATTCAGAATTTGGATTGCAAATAAGATTAATAGAATGGAGATAAAGCTGAAATTAGAAATTAAAGGAGCATTTCAAAAGTTGTCTCAAGAATTCAATGAATTCAAAGACAAAAATCACGAAAGATTTTGGTATATTGAGACAGGAACTTGCAGCCCTCTAAGATTTGAGAAATGCAGTAGAATCCCTCAGTAACAGAATGGAGCAGGGAGAAGAAAGGATTTCTGACATTGAAGACAAAGCTTTTGAATGTTCCCAAATGCTCAAAGAGGAAGAGAAGTGAAAAGCAAAAATGGATTATCCCCTCAGCGAGCTCTGGGATAATTCAAAGAAAACTAATATTTGCCTTATGGGAATTCTGAGAGGCAACAAGGTGGCTTCAAAAGGTACAGATGTTCTACTTCATGATATAATGAATGAGAACTTTCCAGACATGCCAAGAGATTCTGAAATTCAGATAGCAGACAGTTTCAGAACCCCAGCATGACTCAACCAGAATAAGAAATCTCCTAGGCACATTATAATTAACTTCACCAAAGTTAACATGAAGGAGAAAATTCTGCAAGCAGCCAGATGTAAGAAAACTATAACCTACAAGGGGAAGAATATTAAAATGACCGCAGATCTCTCTGCTGAAACCTTTCAAGCTAGAAGAGGGTGGTCATTGACTTTTAATCTCCTAAAACAAAATAACTTTCAACCCAGGATCCTGTATCCAGCAAAACTGAGTTTCATTTATGATGGAGAAATTAAATACTTTAATTACATTCACATGTTGAAGAAGTTTGCCATAACTAAACCAGCTCTCCAGGATATTCTCAGACCTATCCTCCATAATGACCAGCACAATCCTCCACTACAAAAGTAAACTCACTCAGAAACTTTTGATCAAATTCCAACTTCCACAGTGGCGAAAGGATTAAAAATGTCCACTGGACTTTTGAAAAACTCAATACCCAACATTCTACCAGGCTTATCAATATTTATAATTAATGTGAATGGCTTAAATTATCCTCTGAAGGGGCACAAGTTGGGTGACTGGATACAAAAACTGAGGCCAGATATCTGCTGTATACAAGAATCTCATCTTACCTTAAAAGATAAATATAGACTCAGGGTGAAGGAATGGTCATCTATATTTCAGGAAAATGGAAATCAGAAAAAAGCAGGTGTTACAATTTTATTCACAGATACAATAGGCTTTAAACCAACAAAAGTAAGGAAAGATAAGGATGGTCACTTCATGTTTGTTAAGGGTAACACTCAACATGATGAGATTTCAATTATTAACATTTATGCACCCAATCAGAATGTGCCTCAATTTATAAAAGAGACTTTAATAGACATAAGCAATTTGATTTCCTCTAGCACCATAACAGTCGGTGATTTTGACATTCCTGCAGCAGTGTTGGATAGATCCTACAATAAGAAGCTAAGCAAAGAAATTTTAGATTTAAATTTAACCATTCAACAATTGGATTTAACAGACATCTATAGAATATTTCATCCTAACAAAACTGAATAAACATTCTTCTCATCAGCCCATGGAACATATTCCAAAATTGATCATATCTTAGGTCACAAGTCTAATCTCAGCAAATTTAAAAGAATAGAAATTATTCCTTGCATCTTCTCAGAACATCCTAGAATAAAAGTTGAACTCAGTAACAACATGAATCTGCATACTCCTACAAAAACATAGAATCTAAATAACCTTATGCTGAATGATAGCTAGGTCATAGATGAGATTAAGAAGGAAATTACCAAATTTTTGAAACAAAATGATAACAAAGACACAAATTATCAGAATCTCTGGGATACTGCAAAGGCAGCCCCAAGAGGGAAATTTATAGCACTGTAAGCCTTCCTCAGGAGAATGGAAAGAGAGAAAGTTAAAAACCAAAAGGGACATCTCAAGCAACTGGAAAAGGAAGAACATTCCAAACCCAAACCCAACAGAAGAAAAGAAACAACCAAAATTAGAGCAGAATTAAATGAAATTGAAAACAAAAGGATCAATAAATCCAAAAGTTGGTTTTTTGAAAAGATCGATAAAATAGATAAACCTTTGGCTAACCTAACCAGGAAAAAAAGAGTAAAATCTTTGGTCAGAAATGGTAAAGACAAAATAACAACAGACTCCTCAGTAATTAAAAAAATCCTTAATGAATATTATAAGAAATTCTATTCTCAGAAATACTAAAATCTGAAGGAAATAGACCAATACTTGGAAGGACACCACCTTCCTAGACTTAGCCAGAATGAAGTAGAAATGTTGAACAGGCCTATATCAAGTTCTGAAATAGCATCAACCTCACAAAATCTCCCTAAAAGTAAAAGCCCATGACCAGATGGCTTCACATCAGAATTCTACCAAACCTTTAAAGGGAACTAGTGCCTATATTACTCAACCTTTTCCAAAATATAGAAAAAGAAGGAATACTATCCAACACATTCTATAAAGCAAACATCACCTTGATCCCCAGACCAGGAAAAAAACCCAACAAGAAAAGAAAATTATAGACTGATATCACTAATGAATACTGATGCAAAAATATTCAACAAGATCCTAGCAAACAGGCTTGGCATCTGTAGCTCAAGCAGCTAAGGTGCCAGCCACATACACCAGAGCTGGTGGGTTTGAATCCAGCCTGGGTCTGCCAAACAACAATGACAACTGCAACCAAAAAATAGTCAGACATTGTGGCAGGTGCCTGTAATCCCAGCTACTTGGGAGGCTGAGGCAAGAGAATCGCTTAAGCCCAGGAGTTGGAGGTTGCTGTGAGCTATGACGCCACAGCACTCTATTCAGGGCGACAGCTTGAGGCTCTGTCTCAAAAAAAGAAAAAAAAAAAGATCCTACCAAACAGAATCCAGCAACACATCAAACAAATTATACACCATGACCAAGTGGGTTTTATCCCAGGGTCTTAAGGCTGGTTCAGTATATGTAAATCTATAAATATAATTCATCATATAAACAAATTATAAAACAAAGACCATATGATTCTCTCAATTGATGCAGAAAAAGCTTTTGATAATATCCAGCATCCTTTCATGATCAGAACACTTAAGAAAATTGGTATAGAAGGGACATTCTTAAACTGATAGCAAACCCATAGCCAATATCATATTGAATGGAGTTAAACTGACATCATTTCCACTCAAATCAGGAACCAGGCAAGGTTGCCCATTGTCTCCACTGCTTTTTAACATTGTAATGGAAGTCTTAGCTACCACAATCAGGCAAGAGAAGGTAATCAAGGGGATCCAAATAGGACCAGAGGAGATCAAACTGTCACTCTTTGCAGACAATATGATTATATATCTGGAAAATCCAAGGGAATCGACTACAAAACTCCTAAAAGTGATCAAGGAATACAGCAATGTCTCAGGCTAGGAAAATTAACACTCACAAATCTGTAGCCTTCGTATATGCCAACAATAGTCAAGGAGAAAAATCAATCAAAGACTCTATTCCCTTTACAATAGTGCCAAAGAAGATGAAATATCTGGGAGTGTATCTAAGTAAGGACGTGAAGGATCTCTATAAGGAGAACTTTGAAACCCTGAGAAAAGAAATAGCTAAGGATGTCAACAAATGGAAAAATATACCATGCTCATGGCTAGAAAGAATCAACATTGTTAAAATGTCGATACTACCTAAGGCAATCTACAGATTTAATGCCATCCCTATTAAAGCACCTCTGTCACACTTAAAGACCTGGAAAAATTAGTACTTTGTTTTATATGGAAACAGAAAAAATCTTGAATAGCCAAGACATTACTCAGAAATAAAAACAAATCAGGAGGAATTATGCTTCCAGACTTCAGACTATACTATACATCGATAGTGATCAAAACAGCATGGTACTGGCACAAAAATAAAGAGGTAGATGTATGGAACAGAATTGAAGACTAAGAGGTAAACCCAGACACTTATTGTCATTTGATTTTTGATAAGCCTATTAAAAATACAAAGTGGGAAAAGATTTCCTATTCAACAAATGGTGCCGGGTGAATTGGCAGGTGACCTGTAGAAAATTGAAACTGGACCCACACCTTTATCCTCTAACAAAAATTGACTCCCACTCATTAAAGGACTTAAACTTAAGACATGAAACAATAAAAATTCTTAGAGAGAGGGCAGGGGAAATGCTTGATAAAATTGGCCTGGGAGAATACTTCATGAGGAGGACACCCCAGGCAATTGAAGCAACTTCAAAAATACATTACTGGGATCTGATCAAATTAAAAAGCTTCTGCACTGCCAAGAACACACTAAGTAAAGCAGATAGACAGCCCTCAGGATGGGAGAGGATTTTTGTAAGTTATATATCTGACAAAGGTCTAATAACCAGAATCCACAGAGAACTCAAACTAATTATTTAAAAAAAAACCACATGATCCCATTTCATTGTGGGCAAGAGACATGAACAGAAGCTTCTCTGAAGAAGATAGGTGCATAGTCTACAGACACATGAAAAAATGCTCAGCATCATTAACCATCAGAGAAATGCAAACCAAAACTACTCTGAGATGCCATCTAACTCCAATAAGAGTAGCCCACATCACAAAATCCTAAAACCTCAGATGTTGGCATGGATGTGGAAAAAAGGGAACACTTCTGCACTACTGGTGGGGATGCAAGCTAGTACTTCCCTTTTGGAAGGAAGTTTGGAAAACACTCAGGGATCTAAATATAGACCTGTTGTTTGATCCTGCAATTACTCTTCTAGGAGTATATCCAAAGGACCAAAAATCATTTGGCAACAAAGATATTTGCACCAGATTGTTCATTGCAGCTCAATTCATTATTGCCAAGTCATGGAAGAAGCCCAAGTGCCCATTGATTCATGAATGGATTAATAAATTGTGGTATATTTGTACCATGGAATACTATGCAGCATTAGAAAAAATGAAGACTTTACCTCTTTTATGTTTACATGGACGGAGATGGAAGACATTCTTCTTAGTAAAGTATCTCACAATGGAAAAAAAATCCAATGTACTCAGTACTACTGTGAAACCAATTTATAATCACTTATACTTGCAAAGGAAAAACGAACCCCACCTCTAGCCTTGGATGAAGAGGGAAGGGGAGAGAGAGGGGAAGGGAGGGGGGTGAGACGATAGAGGGAGGGTTGGTAGGGGGACCACATATTGCAAGTACAAGTTGGATCTATCAGGTGTAGAACATAAGTGTTTTAATCCTGTAATAGGGTAAAAGTGGTGAAGACTATGTTGTTTAATAGGATGTAAACATTCCAATTTGTACAAATAATCATCACATTGAATCCTATAATGGCATAAATATACTTATGATCTATGTATGGAAGACTTAATAAAAAATATAGCAAAGGAAATAATGATAAAATATC
>CAUYQV010068656.1:0-10700 GCA_963574575.1 Galagoides demidoff | reverse complement strand
AGGCGCCCGCCACAACGCCCGGCCATTTTTTGGTTGCAGCCATCATTGTTGTTTGGCGGGCCCGGGCTGGGGATTTGAACCCGCCACCTTAGGTGTATGTGGCTGGCGCCTTAGCCGATTGAGCCACAGGCGCCGAGCCTATATTTCTATTTTAGATAACATGCTACGTATTTCTAATGTGGGGGTTTTCCTCAGTGTAATAAAAGATGACTCTTCTGATTACGTTTATAAATTCATTTCATGACTATGATCAAATACATTGGTAAGTACAATCAAAATGTCTTAAGCTGTATCTTGGCACTTAATTTAGATGTCTATATCACTTTATTTCATTTCCATTATAAATAAATATAAATATAAATTTTGTCTTAGGCTAATTAAGCATCATCTATATTGAAACTGGCATATCTCTTTTATTGAATTGACCAAAATAATCAAGTTGTTTTAATAAAGTGACACTACTTTATCAAATGCAATTCTTTTTTTTAAAAGATCTACTTTATTATTCTATAAAAAATTGTGTTTAATCACATTATTTAATGATTATATTGATTGAAGACAATGGGTTATTTTGAGAGTTCTTAAAACACAATGCATGACAGCTTTTGCCCTTAAGCCCATGATAAATATAAAAAATACATTGCATCTTATTATTTAATTTGCCCCTTTTTTCATTCTTTGTTCTCAAATTACTGATAGCAAACTTTTGTAATTGTTTATATGTAAGACTCCTTGTTTGAAAGGCAAATAGAGAAATTTTATAAGCAAGACTTAATTTTTGTAAACTTTCATTATGAGGCACTTACCTGCATTTTTCAGACTAGCTTACCATGTAAAGAAAGTATAATCTAGGAAGACATATAAGAAAAAAACTCTCATTTTTGTTTTATCATTGGCTGCTAACAAATTATACATTTTAAAGATTATTTAAAATAGTGCAGCTTTTCTGTTTTATATCAGCATTCTAATAATATAAAGTACTTTATATGCACTTATATTTGCCTATACTACTTTTGTTTAAAATAAAATAATAAATATCAGTTCAAGCATCCAATCAATATTTTCAGAACTTTAATTTTAAAGTCCATTGCCTCTTCTGAGCTATTGTTTTTAATATGAGGAAATAGTTTTAAAGCTCTTCATGGATTTCTTTCATAAATGTCTCATCTATTTTGCCAACTCAAGTGCTACTATACATTAGATACAAAACAATTTCTGTGAAAGTATGAGTAAATACAAAAACATAAATTAGCAAGTCCTCACTCTGAACGCACACTGCTCTTGAGATTTGAATTTACAAAAAAGATTTTGCCTGAAAACTGTACATTTTCTTAATGTACCTCACAAGCAAATTAGAAAATTGAATTTGGATAAAAACTTTGGCTAAATTGCATATTTATGCACAAACTAATTTTACATATTAATGGAAATTTAAAACTACACTTCTCCATTTGCCTTCCCCTAACTCCAATTTCTAGGAACATCAGTAAACCAATGGCTGCCATTTCTTTTGCTCAAGGGAAGGGCACCTTCTCTAATCTTGCAGAAATTCTATAAGTGATGGTGCCTGGGAAGCAGAGTAGTCAGCCCATGCTGTGTGCCTTTACTTAACGTCAAGCATCCTCCAATCTCTGCTCAGTGGTTGAGACTTTCTGCTCTATAAAGGAGAAAAATACACTTAAAAATTTGGAAATGTGGCTAACCCTGGTTATGCATTTTTCAACTTGTTCAGGCTAATAGCAGAAACATCAATCACCTCTTTTTACATAAGAAGGTGCACAGAAACAATCCAGATAAGCAACTTTTCTTCACTTCTGGATTTGACTGCAGCATATATCTAAAAAAACTGAAAATATCTCCTTATAGAATTTATTCTAGATAATTATATTCTGAGAATTTGACCTACATACTACTAATGTATTAAAATCTACTCCTTACTCCGTGTCAGGAGCAGGACTCATTAACAATATTTGCCTTCTATGTTGCAGACTCTGAAACGGTGCTCTTAATGAATACTGTGCTGAGAACACATGATCTAAAGGAAAGACCCAGGCTTTGATGGAATTTTATCAAAATCACATTGAATGTTATGTTAGTGAGCTGATCATGGATTTGAAACTACTATATTAACAGTAAAACAGATTGGAATATATAAAACTTTGTAAAGACAGAGATAAAACCGTTAGTTTAAAATTTCACAAAATGAAGGCAACAGCTGAAAATTTTCATAAAAAACAATTTAAAGAATTTTTCATCAAAGCATGTGCCACATACGAGGTACCCAGATGGAATTATAACCCATTTATTACGAAGAGCCCAAATATAAATGTAATTATTTGTTCAAATTCTTTAACTAATGGGCACATAGCCAGGCGTGGTGGAACACGTCTGTAGTCCTAACTAGGTGAGAGGCAGAGTGGAAATACTTCTGGAGCCCAGGACACAGAGGCTGCAGTGAGCTATGATCACACTTCCATACTCCAGCTTGGGCAACAGAAGAAGACTCCATCTCTAATTTTAAAAAAATATATAGATTGATAGATACACATATGTATACATGCATACATATATATGGAGAAAGGCTTTTAAAGTAATTCAATTAATTTAGAACTAAATATTTTATTGATTAGAAAGTCACTTAAATGGGGACTCTTTTACAGCTTACTGAACACTATCAAGGTTTTGCTATTTAGTTTATGCAACAAAAGTTTCTTTTCAAATATATATTATTCAATTCTAAAAACATGCCTATTTTTGGTACATTTTATCAATCAATTAATACTGATAAGTGGTGTGACGCAAAAATATTCGATTAATCTATTTAAAAATCTAATTTAACAGATTAACCTGTTTAAAAATCTAATTCGTGAAAGGCCTATGCCATCAATTATTAAAGAAATAACTTTGCTGTCTTTTTAAAAAATTGAGTGATACAGATTAAGTAGTTCATTAACATAAATAAATTAGAATACCCAAATCCTTAATGTCTCATACTTCAAGCAAAATAACTCTTACACACATTTTGTGCACTTTTCAATACACAGCTACTTTATTTATGGACTTTAACTGGTGACAAAAAAATAAAAAATGGCTCAAAAAAATATCAGCTCCAAAAACTGACAAATGTGCAGCAAAAGATTATGAAAACATGCAGTGGTTTCATTAAATTAACAACAATAAATAGAAAAATGTAACTAACGTATTACCAGTTTGTGCCATAAATTTAGCAGCGTCAGCTTGTTCCTGAGGGACCCTTTTTTCATGAACAGATCGAGGTCGCTGACTTTTAATTGTATGATCTCCCATCATTCCAAATTCTGAAGACAGAATAAAGGTATATGAAAGCTTGGGTGTAGACATTTCTCACAAATCACATCACTGTCTCATGCAATATGTTCCTACACAGACCTAGAAGTTATTGACTAAATTCACAGTTCCAAATTGGCTAGGCTGGATCTTGGGATAGTTCTAAACTCAAGTCAGAAAAGCTATAAACATGAACTAGGTTTCAAGAAACAACAATAACAGTCAATGAAATGACACGTTTTAAATCAACCTAATTAACGGAAATAGTGTACTCCTTCGATAATATTTGGAAGTAATACATAAGAAAAAATACAACCACAGTGTTCACTGCCATTTTTTCAGGGAGTCCTGACTTGGTAGTATCTGCATCTTTGCTGAATAGTAATCACCCCCAGGAGCTTGTCAGCACTGTTCTTGCTCTGGGTTACTCAACTCCGTAATCTAAATGAGATTCTAAGGTACGTCTACTCAATGGATTCTGTCTTCATCCAAAAATGAAGTTCACCCTGGTTGTCTTCAAAAGGTCATGTAAAAGGTGGCCTTGGTTATTCCCATTCTTTCCTGCCACACCCTAAATAATCCCTCACCATTGTTCTGATCATATATAAGACCTTTATTCTTTTAAGTTTATATTTACAAAATATTAGGACTCCAGCTTTCCATTATTTAATTTTTTGACAGAACGTCTCTTAAGAAAGGCAAAATATCTGGGTCCACCTCAGAGGCAAAAGGGAAAAAGAAAAAATAATAATTTGAACAAAAGAATAGCTTTTATGTAATATATTTTTTTAAAAATTCATGTGCTTAGAATTCTGTAATAGTTCTGTGCTTATTGAACTGTTACTACAATTTTAGTAAAACCAAAGCCTAATGAATGGGACGATTGTTGGTTTGGAATCACAGAAGTTAAGTAGGGGAAGGGAATATCTGAGGAGCAAGAAATTGTGGTGCTTTCTTTTACATCAAGAAAATTATGGAGCCCTTAGACCAGGTCTTTTATACATGAAAAAGATGATTGGGTAACATGTGTTGTAATGGTAGTGCAGACATAATACCAGAACTGATGACAAAATCTGAAAGCAAACGATATTTACCAGCTGTTTATCTTTCTGCCATCAATTGTTCAATAATCTTATGCTAAAATATTACAATGTCCTTTGTGCAAGTAAGCAGTGTATTTTGTAAGCACAAATTCTATCCACTCCTGTCCTGCATTAAGGAGAAAAGACTGGCACCTTTCTGTCCATCCTGGCAAATTCCCTCATCAAAATTAAACTATGGAACCTGACAAACTGACTTGTTAGAAATTCTTTCCAGATATTCTGCCCGAAAGAACACTGTCTGAAAAAAATTGAGAAATTTAAATGTGCACTTAGTTTTGTTAGTTTAGAAAGCATTCAAAGCAGGAACTGGGAATTTTCATAAATGTTCGATCTTGTAAAACCCATCACTGTTTACCATCACTGCCAACATCCTTCCATGCCATTCATTTACAGAGACAGTGCGCGCTGCCTACACGTTTCCCCAGGTGAATAAGAAGTATCTAACCACTTACCATTTAGGGATTTTGGAAATTTATCATTTCAAAAGTTTATATCTAGACTGCTATACTCTATCCCATATTTTAAAATGCTATATACAATTAAAATGTTTCCATATCTGAAATAGCCAAACAATTTAGTGGTAACTTTCATTATTGGTGTGCTTTGCCTCTATTTTCTGAAATATATAGTTTAAATTGGGTGTCTGTCTTCATATGTCTACAATCAGTCGGTGACTCTGATGATCAAAGGATGCCACAAATAATTGCTCCATGCCTATAGCTTAATTGCACAGTAAGTAACTATATAACCAGTTGTAATAGAAGATGATTTTTGAACGCACTGGCAGTAGTGTTAAGAACCTGAAATTGCTGTTCTGGGGAAAAACAGTTTATTTGTACAGAAAGCAGAATCCTGAAATTTAGGGATCCGAGCATGCTGGTGCACAAGGCTGGGATGATTTTAAAGTGTAAGGTTCAATTTTGAATCATTTCTTAAGTTTAAATTGAAATATTCATTTTTGTAAATGGAATTCGAACAGCTCATTTTCCATGATTAGCCAGAATGTGACATATATCTCTTAAAAATATACATAATACAAGTTAAATTTCAAAAACATACATAATACAACTTAAATTTCCACTTTTGTCATTTCTACTTATTATCAGTAATCAAAGTCACATGAACATTAGTTCTGATATCTCATCATAGGTCACAGTATTCGAGATTGAAAAATCATCAATAATTTACGGACTTGCTTACATACTTCTTACATAACTAAGAATTTAAAATGAAATTGCTGGTTCCTGTTGTCAAGATAATGTATCTGAAAAATTATTTTGAAAATATGACAATTAACAGGAGGCCCTGATATAACTAAATTATTTGTAAAGTAGAAGACATGCTAGTAATTTATTTCTTTTTTCTCAGTGAAGAAAACAACACTATGGTGGTATTTTTTTGAATGTTTCAAACCTAAAGTAATTTAAGCATATAAGTAAAAAATGTTGTCTAAACAAGTAAGTTTATTCTGCCAATGTTTATGTGCCCAGTTCTTGCAAAAAACCAAACAAACAAACCTTGTTTTAAAATTAACAATATAAGGTTTAGCAAAAACATTATAGTTCCAACCATACCTCACCATGGATTGTTTCAAAACATTTATTTGTGTTCTCTTTCAAGATGACATTATCTTCTCCATTTTTAATGAATATAAAGGCCAATCGGATCATCCAAACTTAAGAGAAAAACAATTACTACTGTTCTCTTAGGTGGTGACTGTGGGTTGAGGCAAATCTACAGCATATCATGCTTTCTGAATAATTTTTTTTCATGGGTGGTTGATTCAATTCAAAGGATTCTTATTTGGCAAAGATAATACACTACATTAGTTACACGAGAAAAATAACAGCCAAATAAAACGATGATCTGCTTCGGTGAAAGCAATGAGAAGCAAGTTATGAAATCAAATGAAATAATGTACAGCACAACATTGTGTATGCATATATGGTACATGGCATATGAAAATACAGGGTTATTTCTTATATCTTTATGTTGAGGTCGTCAATGAAGTAGGAATGGGGTATCTATAATAACTATGCTTATTTACAAAATCCAAATGATTGGAAGTGATCAATGTGTGGACACTTTTTCTTAAGACAATCTCTCATTATTCATCTCCCTAAAAATCAATAGTCAAATACAATCATAGTTACGTGAAAGAATGGTCTTGACAATATATTACCCTAAGCATAGTTTCCATGTTTTTCGTTTCCCATCCAGGAACATATGTAAGTAGATCATTCAAAAACAAATAGACTTGAAATTTTTCTCTTTGTAGTCAATTGTAAGCTAAGAAGTTTTTGTTGGGAAATCAAGGGTTATAGTACTATTAAAGTGAAGAGATCGAAAAGTGAAAATACACACACATATGTGTTATTTTATCTTGTGTTTATTTTTTAACCTATGGACATGCAGATCACCAGACTAGTAGATAGCAGTCATTTCTGTAATCTGTCTTGTAATGTAAACACTACATGTTGTGACTTCACTTTCCTCTGTATTGGCACAGACACCTTCCCGGCACAGGCCATTATTGCTTGTCAACACATCTCAAGAGTTACATCCTACTTACGCTTTATGACCAAACTACACAACTTTTTGTGTGGAAATGGCCAAACCATTGCACTTCATCTCACATCTTCCTCTAATTGAAACACCTGCCCTTACAGCCAATGGCCGCAAGAAATCCTCTCACCGCACTGAGCTCCCATGGCACCACCTCCAAAATCTACTTCCTCATTACCAAACTCAGCAGCCTCTGCCTTTTTTAACTTCTACTTTTTATGGAATCAATAATAAATGTTTTTTAACTTCTACTTTATTATTGAATCAAGGATAAACTTTTATTGTAATTATTAGATTAACTGTCCTCTTCCTCCTACTAGACTATCAACTTCTGAGGGAAAGGAAATGTGGCTCTGAATTTTAAAATCACCTTCTGCTTTGCACACAGCTGGGTTGTAATATTTATTTAGTAAATCAATAAATTTGCATTAAGAATTCCTTTTACAAAATGCAAGTTTCTACATTTCCAAAACAATTCCTTTCACTTGCTTGGTGGACAGTTTAATGGGGAAAAAACTTTCAGTGACATACTTGAAAATTAGTCATGCATGTTTATGATGGTCAACATTCCTTCTGCTAGAATTTGTTATCCATAAGTATACTCATGTTAATATTAAAATAATTAAAATACGGCTTTATTTAGAAATTAAATCTCATTGACCTAAAACAATGCTTTAGATATATTTTTAATAATCATTAATTAACTAACATGGTAGGAAGTAATGTAACAAAATTGAATAAGAAACGGTCTCCATAATTGTAAGCTCAGAGTTCAAGGAAGTCCAGTCAGCATGGCCTGACCTTTTGAAATATATGAAATTATTTATTTTAATGAAATTTTGAGCAACTCACTTTTTATATTAATTTCCTAGATACCAGAATATGCTTAACTACAATCACTTGCTAATATGTCTCCTAAGAGAAATAAATCTGTTAAACAATATAATTGTACATAGGATGTGACTCTCATTTATTGTAACCCAGTAGGAAATAATATGAAAATATGACTTATTGACGGAACGATTCCATCAGGTGGATGGCTTACAGTAGAGTAGACAAGTAAATTCTGTTAAGACGTAACCAGATAGTCTCTGAAAAAGATTATTAGATTCAATGCAATCTAGGTTCATATTTAGGCAGGAGTATAAGTTATTGAATTTGTTCATTTATTGGAAACAGCATTAACACAATGATTTTACATGCAATTTCTTCCTGCATACTTTAGGTGGGAGATATTTGCATAGTGAAGAATAACCCAGATTATCACCATTTTGATATCTTTCTGATTTCTGAGATATTTTCTTGATTTTTTACAGATATTTGAAATATTTTCAGTTTTAAAGACTGTATTCTTTCACTCAACAAGAATTTTTTGAGTGCTTATACAGCCATGATTTCCATAAAAAGATAAAGCCATGACATGAGTATTTATAATAAAAGACATTTGTAATACTAGCATGGGCTGTATTACAATTATAACTTGAAAATTAGAATTATTCAACAGTTTTTAAAATTATGAAGAAATTAAAAAAATCTTCAGTTTTGATTATGAACCTAATAATTTCATATTACTCAAGAATCAAACAAAAATAGGATAAATTATCCACGACAACTTTCAAAGAATACAAGGATATACAATACAAGGAATTGATCAATATTAGGATATATTTAAATAAAATAAAAGACATTATGAAATATTAAGAATCTGAAAAATCCATCATTAACACTTAAAAGATTAAGTTATATTCTTTTTTTCAAATTATTTCTTGGTTCCATTGCCATAGTTAGACTTCTGGTTATAGGGACCATGATGCTATTTCACACATTAACAAAACAAATCCTGCTTTTCAAAATACTCCCACAGAAATAATTTTGTTAGGTTTCTGGTCATGACTTTATTAACTAAGTAATTTTATAGCACTTCTAAAAATAGATAAAATGTGAAGCATTAAATAGGCATGCTGCTGGTATCTTTATAGAAAATCTAAAATGTTCAGAAGGTGTCAACAAATTTTTTCAATTTTGTAACTTATATTTTATAAGAACAATCACCAAATACATTTAGTGTGCAACCTTTTAGATAACGATAGTATATTTTAATTTTAATTTAATATTTTCAAGTAGGAACTTTGAAATAATTACATGTAATTATGGATGTTTCTAGAACATGAATTTTTGATACCTGCAAATTATATGATAAAATTCATTATTTAGAATGATTCCAAGACATCTGGGGTATATAATCTCTTAAATGATCATTTTTGCACTTATTCTGTCTGTCTGCTGGGAACTGTTAGTAGTTGGGCACACTCTTCCATGTAAGACATCATCAATATGTGTGATCAGGTAGGAGTTATTAATATTTCTTATACATTATCCAATCACAGTTTATGATCTAATCTCTTTTTGAGACATCTACTGAATTCTTATAAACCAGCATAATGGGTTGCTGAAAATAGTTTTATTTGTTGGCGATGAGGAGAACAAATGCAAAAGCACGTAATGATAAATGCAATCTACTTCCAATAGTAAACTAGCAGCTGAATGGCTTTTCTTGCTGAATTGTGTCAGCATCTAATTTCGCACATTAATACACCAGGCTGACATAAGATGCTTTATGCTGTAAATTCTAGCACCTTTGGCAGCAGACGAAAACTCTTCCATTACCCAATTTTAACAACCCTATTGCTTAAGTACTTTACAACCTCTTAGAGAATCTGAAATGAAAGAGAATAACTGAATTGTCGTTGGACAAAATTATTTCTGTTTTCTAAACTAGAACAGGGCTTGGCTGCTTTCCTGCCGAAGGTTCCTGATGTGCTGAGGGCTCTTCCGTGTACACAGTGGACTTTACAGAGGCTGCCAAAGGGAGGGGACCCTGCTTTGGCTCATGTCTACTCAATACTTTTAAATTTGCCAAATACAGACTACTTTTACTTAAAGTAATACCACTGCATGTGAAGGTATTTTGTAAACAGTAATTAGCATATTATTTTCTATCATTAGTAGTAATTAATAACAAATTATTAGTATCAAATAATTACTATACCACAAGTCAAATCTAAAAGATTAGATAAGTGGTTGCTTGACCAAAAATTATATACACTATAGACAGTCCATAATAGTTTTTTATTTTGTCATAAAACACTAGTATCTAGATAATTCTGCTGCATTTATATTGCACTTGAATTATATAATCGAGTTGAAAGGTCTCCAGTTTTACTTTTTGTACTTGGAACAAAGAGAGAAAAATTTCTTCTGTCTTTTATGATTTTAGCATACACATTATATTTATGGAGAAATGCAGTTTTTTTGAGATCTAGAAATTTCAAACTGAGTACTATTTTATAGTTGATTATAAAATGTTTTACCTTAAATCAGTATATTCATACATATTCACTAAAATAAATACCAAATCTGAAGATTTGGCATGATCTGTTTTTTTGAAATTATCTGTTATTTTGATTTATAAATATTGGTTGTCTATTTTTTTTTAGACTTTGGAAAAAACAAAAGAAGAAGTTAACTGATCAAAGTATTCTGTAATAGACATACTTCTATCCCACAATGTGAATGTTACTTTCTTTGTATTATTAGTCCTATTATTGCTTGATATTTTGTTGCAGCAATCGTCTAATTTCTTCTTTGAATGTATTTATCTTCATTCCTTCTTTACGAGGTTATTTTTCTCAGTCCTTATGTTAAATATTGCTATTGTCATTAAAT